>APFE030144368.1:10582-55942 GCA_000404065.3 Pinus taeda | reverse complement strand
CTCTTTGGGATTATGGATTAAATTCTTTTACAAGCTCCACACTCAACTCCATAGGTTTACATTGAACTTATGGGTTTAGAAATACCATTTTATCTCGGTGGTTATCCATACTCTGTAGACAGATCTAGGCTACTCTGGACTTGTTTCCTTCAATCAGTGCTCTAAGCTTCTTGAGCTTCTAGCTTCTCTGACTCCCTCAGAATTCTCTTACTGTCTCTAGAACTCCTTCTTCTATCTTCAACACACTCTGGACACTAGCAATAGCTTGATCATTTCGATCTCTTTGTTGTTCTGCAACTTCATTACAACATCATGGCTCTTAGGAGTCTACTTTGAGATATTTGGCTTTGCGGCTTTACCTCCAACCTCTGGTAGCTTTGGCTCTGCTGATGGCTCTGGCTCTGGCTCTTGGCTTTGGCTTTGGCTTTGACTCTGGGCTCTAGCTTTGGCTCTTGGCTGTGGCTCTCATGAGCTTCTAGGTTCGCTCGACCTCCAAGCAACCCTCTGTTAATTTTTCTCTCTGTGTTATCTCCCAGCCTTTGTGAGTCACAACAATCTTCAGCCCCTTTTTCATTTGAGCTTCTTGTGCTCTTGTAACAGATCGGTTACAGCCCTTCATCATTGAAGAACCCCACTCTTTCCTCACAAGAATCTGTTTACAAAATGGAAAAGAATAGGTGGGTAGGAAACCCAGTCGTTTTGCCTTGCTCTGGCCGAAATAGCCAAATAATGAAATACACAGGAAAAAGCATCATGGAGCTTTTAATGAGGCTTCAAATATATGCAATCGCATCTATAAACCCATCAGGCCTGCCATTCTATCACAAATCACAATCACGTAGGCATATGGCCGAAAACAACCCAATACATAGGAAATACACAGAAATCCCATAAATCTGAATTTCAAAAGTTATGAAATCATGCTTATAAACTCTATCGGTTTGCTTTTTATCGGCATATCACAAGTCGCGTCCTCCAATGTGCATTGGCCCTTTGTATCGGGGATCACCCATTGTCGATATTGGCGTATCGCTATCGGACCCATCATTATATCAACATATTGCAATATCATTGTCACAACGGCCCTAGGGGTCTTCCCTTTGACTGTACCGATAACTGATGTGCCGATCGGCTGATCGCAATCACAATCGTTCATTGCAATCGTTAATCACCTCACCGGGGTTTCGATATCGCATGTAGGCCTACCTCCGATGCGATATATCGGAGATCACTAATTGGGGGTCCATCTGGGCTTTGGTCTAAGTCCACCCTTTGCACCTCTTCCGATGAAATTTTCTTAAGGAGCCTTCAAGTCCATTTTTATAAGAAATGCCTCATTTTCTAAGAATAATGGGCAATCTTCTTATTGCGATAACTTCTTCATTTGAAGTCCATTTTAGCCCATTCAAATTGCATTAGATTTAGATTGAAGAGATCTATGCAATGGGACTATTCCCAACAACATCCTTTGACTTTCATCGGACCCATATTTACAAAGGGTTTGGGCCATTTAGCACCTTTTACCTCTTATATGAAGTCTTTTAGGCTTAGAGGTTTATCCAAGATCCATTTTGGATCAAACAATTTCTAGTAATAACTACAAAATAAAATAAAATATTGAGTTTTATATCCAATGCAACACCTTGCCTAAACCATAATACCACCATGGAACATTGAAATACATCTCTTAAGTCCTAATTCCAATATGCATTTTCTTGTTTATTTCCAATTTCATAATGAACACGAGGCTATTCCATACTCAAAAGAAGATCACTCATCTATTCTCTTTCTTTTCTAGTATATGAAACATAAATTAAGCCATAGTAACATATAAATTTGCTAATAAGAAATTCTCCTTCAATCAACGCTAGTTTCCAAATTATGAAAAATTACTTACTATTATGAACTACCACATCATCCTATCCATAACTAAATTCAAAACATTATTATGCCTAAAAATCACAAATCATAGTAAAAACCATCTTGAATAGATCTTGCAAAATGACATTCCCAACTAATTTTCAACTTGTAAAAATCATTTTTTTTATCTCTCTTACATACTCAATATACAAAAACTAATTTAATGTAAATCATACTGAAATTTATTAGATAACCATAACACTTTTACAATATATACCTGTATACCCAATTTAAATTGCATTATACATATTAATATATTATTTGTGACTTTAAGATTAATAGCATAATCTTAATTTCATGAACAAGAACCATTACAAAATTATCTATCATAATTTAGATTAGATTACATCCATTCCTTCTAACTATTTAGCATTCATAATAATAATATTTTAAAATTTCCGCAAACACATTCCAAAGTTTACTACTAAAATAAATACTTAATGAATATTCTTAAACCTACTCGTACTTATATCAAATTATTTGTTCACTTAAAATAAAATAAATATAAATTTATTTTAATTTTTATATAAAAATCTATAATAATGTTTTTTTAAATAATCTAAAATCTTCTAAAATTATATGTAATTTAACCAATAATCTACACTTATTTTAAACATTCAATATTCTCATTTATTTAATGACATAAATTTTGTTGTCATATATAAAATCAAAAATCTTGTTATTATTTATTACTTTAACAATAGTAAACACATGACACTTATAAATACTAAAGACATAGAATCATGCATCTTATAATGGGTAGACTTGATTTCCTATGAAACTTGAATGAACTAGAGATAAACATTTATTATCTGCGGCAAAATTGTTCTTAGATTAATGCCTCCCACCATGTGCCACAACTTGAGCTAAAAGCCACACTCCAAACAAGAGAGCAAATGAAGCTAAAAACAAAGTTATATCCATTCCAAGGCAAGGAAAAATTAAATCCTCCTTTTTCATTGCTTATAGGTTTATTAATCCAATTATGCCACATACTTCACAAAATAAAAAGAGCCCTATAGTATGTATGTCTGCCTAAGGTTACTCAATTTGCTAAAAAAACATATTTTCAATTGCTCTATCAGTTTGTATATTTTGAATGATATGTCCTGAAAATTAATTCTTAGTGGTTCTCTACATTCTCTTTCACAGAAGAGAAAAGCTCTTATATATTGCTATTTATATTAAATCATAGATAACTTATAGTTTTCATTTTACATGGATATATTACAGTTCCATTTTACCGTGATCATGATATTAGCTTCATCTAAAATGCTAGTATCCTACTAATCTTGGTTTGGGGAGAAAGATTACCAAAACCATTAACAATATATTACAAAAACTGACAGAATCCTAGGCCAAGTCCAAAGATCCTTACTACTATGATGGGTCATTTTTTGTTGTTTAAAATGATCAAAATTTCTTTCTATCTTGTCATTAATTAATATTATATTTCAATAACATTCTGACTTTTCTTCAACTTCCATTTCCATTTCTTTTTTGCAAGGACTCTCTATTGAGCAACATTCAAATTTGAAGGGATGGTCTTAATTTCAAATCGAAAAGCACACTGTTCCACGTAAAGACACAAGTCAAGGATACTAAAATTGATGCTTTATTTGACTCATGATCATAGGAGAATATCATAGCAATAAATATGGTCCTGAAATTGGAACCAAAGAATCATGACCATCCTAACGCATAACCATTAGGATGCATCAACATGGAGGAAAAGATAAAGGTAAAAAACATTGCAGATAATGAAATTTAATATAGTGTTTATTTTCTTAATGAAGTGGAATTAGATATAGCTTGAATTTATGTATGTGCAGTTATATTTGGAATTCCCTATATGTACATGTGGGATACAATCATCATGCGAATAGCCTTCTAGTACCTCATAAAATATTGGAAAACCTTCACCATTTACAAAAATAGGAGAAAATCCAAAATATTGTTGTTAAGTGCCAACTAAGCCAGGAAACTAATCAGTTCGATTAAGAAGTATATTTTACTACTTTTAGGAGAAAATCATATTGTATAAGAGTTAGTGAGAGCAATTTCATCCCTGAAGTGGTTTGTTAAGGAACAAAAACAACACATGGAAAAGTTTTTATAGGCATACAAGGGTGTGCTCTAGAAGCCTAAAGGGCTACCAATGAAGAGGGAAGTAGAGCATGATATCTAGTTGTTTAAATACTTTACATTTCCAAACATTAAGTTATATAAGTAATCATTTATAAAGACAAATGAGGTGAAGAAGTAGTTGTAACAACTATTGGAATATGGCAGTATATGACCAAGTACCTCACCATGGGGATCACCCATTATAAGTGTGCCTAAGAGAGATGTGACTTAGTGGATGTGCACTGGTTATGAGGTTTTAAACAAAATTATGCTTAAGAATGGGTATCATTTTCCAAGGATAAATAATCTATTGAATTAGTTGCAATAATATAAATAGTACACCAGGCTAGGCTTGAGGCCAGGGTATCACCAGGTTTGAGTCAATGAAGAGGATACCTAAAAGAGCACCTTCAAAACGAGAAAAGGTTTGTATTATTGGTTAGTTATGCTATTATGGAATGTAACAACTACATTCATGAGGTTAGTGAATGATATAACGTGCCCTTTTATAGGTTAATTTTTTATTGTTTACTTAGATGATTTACTAGTATATATTGCTACCTCAGAGGAGCATATCACACATTTGATGCAGGTGTTAGATACTTTAAAGGAGCGCTAATTGTTGGTACATTTCAAGGAGTTTGATTTTTCATAATAGTCTTTGTTTTATGTGGGATATGTGATAGGTGAAGGAGAGTGGAAGATAGATCCTACCAATATGGGGCTCATCATGAAGTGGTAAGTACGTACTAAATGTTTTTGAGGTTAGGAGTTTTGTAGAGGTAGCATAGTTCTTGAGAAAATTCCTAGACTCAATTTTCAATAGTAGAAACACCACTCCACATCATAACATCAAGTGATAATATTTTAAAGTGAGGAAAATGTCAAAAAAGGGCCTTTTAGATGTTAAAGAATAAGATCAGTCAAGCTTTGGTTGTAGTGTTAGCAAACTTACAAAATCCATTCGAAGTGGAGACATATGCAAGTGGGCATGCTATGGGTGTAGTATTGATGCTAATTAATTAAAATGAAAAAAATACAAATCCATATAAATGTAAAATAAAATTAAAACAAGAACCCACCATATTAATACACGAAATCTATTATAAAATAATAAGTCAATATAAATCTATTTTAACCAAGATCTTTTATGCACTGGTCAATTATGCTTATACTTTATTTTAATCCCTCTCAATGTTCAACAAATCTTGGACTAAATTAAATCTCACTACAATAAAAAGGGTCATTGGTGAGGGTCATGGTTGTGACAGACTTGTAAGGTCCATCACCAATGTCGCATATGGTGACAGTCTTTAAAAAAGCATTGTTGTAAGTGTATATAGTGATGGTCATTAGTGTTTGTCACCAAATCCATTTTCAATGACAATTTTGGTGAGGGTCGTGAAAGGCCCGTATCTAATTCTCTCTTTGGTGACACTTTTGGTGAGGATCGTTAAAGGCCCATCACTAATTCTCTCTTTGGTGACACTTCTAGTGATGATATTTTATTGACTGACACCAATGATCTTTTTGGTTACTTTTGGTGACGGTCCATAAATTTTCATCTTCATTTATCATTCCAATGAGTTTTTGATGATTCTTCATGTCTGTGATGGACCTTTAACGTCCATCACCAATGTTGCATATGGTGATGGTCTTTAAAAAATCATTGTTGTAAGTGTATGTAGTGATGGTCCTTTAAGGTTTGTCACCAAAGCCATTTTCAATGATACTTTTGGTGAGGGTCATTAATTTCCCATCACTAAATCTCTCTTTGGTGACACTTTTTGTGAGGGTCGTTAAAGGCCCATCACTAATTCTACCTTTGGTGACACTTTCAGTGACGATCTTTTATTGACCCTCATTAATGCTCTTTTTGGTTACTTTTGGTGGTGGTAAAAATATGTTTGTCATCATTGATCATTCCAATGAGTTTTTGATGATGCTATGTATTTGTTACTATATTTTTTGTCAAAATATAATGATTTAAGACCATTGTTGTCGAGTCTTTTCCAATATGTGTCCAAGGTCATAGTGGTTATAATAGCCAATCAATTTGTTAAGAAGTAATTAGTGTGTATCATTTCCCTCAAGTCATAAGAATATAGTCTTCCTCTAAGTCAACACATGATTCATCTCTATTAGGTTTATTATGTAGCAAATTTTCTCTAAATAAAGTTCCACTAGTGTGTGTAGGAACTATATTATTTAATACATAATCAAGCTCTGTCAATTCTATTAGTGAGAGAGACCTAGCACTCCTCAACCCTCATGGCACACCTTAACATGCTTTGGAACAATACACTAGTATTCCTTGGCACCTCACATGTCTTGGAACATCTTTGTACCTGGAACATCTTTGTACCTAGAACATCTTGCCATGAGTAGGACACAAAAGCACATGTTGGCATGCCATAGCATAGCATAACACTCCCCTATCATGTGTTGGCATTCCTTGTAGTCCCTAGCATGCCTTGGAACTCCTTGGCATAATATTGCATTGACAAAAATTAGCACTTGGCACACATTGGCACTTAGCATGTATTGGAACATATTAGTAGTGTGACTAGCATGCCCCTTTTGAAAAAGATAAAGTCCCAACTTATTAACCCTCTTATGTGTTCATTTCCTTTCATTTTAGCTTTGTTATTCCTTTTGTTGCCTTGAAACTCATTGACGCATATTGGCATACTCTAGCACCCTGCACATCCTAGCATGTCTTAGCACCTGGAATGCCTTTGTACTTTTGGGCACATGTTAGCACACCTCAGAACTACCTAGCACACTCTAGCACTTCTTGACATTCCTTGATATTCCCTGGCATGCCTTACTTGTTCTTAGCATACCTTGTCACTCCATCCTTAGCATGAAAACTAGCATTAATTGACACTCCCCACCACACCCTCATATTCATTCACTTCCATGCATTTTGACCTAGTGCTCCCTTGTGTTGTCCTAGTACTCCCTAACACTCGTTAGCATGCATTGGCATTGTCTAGCACACCTTAACACTCATAAGTGAAGAATGAAACTTGTAACCAATGTTACCACACTCAGAATAGACAATAAATTGGCAAGGAAAAAGAGCTCGGAGTTTTAATCAGATTGGGGAAAAATCGGGAAAAATCAGGAAAAAATGAGTGAATTCAATAAATAAAAATATACACATATATTTAATGAAAAAACATTTTTCATTGATATTCAGTAAATCCATGTCCAAAAAATTCATAATATCAATAGATGTCGAAAATATCATGAATGAATAAGCATCTCATATATATGTTAGGAGTCTAAACATGATCCAAAGTACTGAGTCATGACTCCTAACTAGTGACTACATAGAACAAGAAGCCACTGCTTCTAAAAGTTTACAAACAACTGCATATTAATTAGAAAAAATCAATAACTAAGAGTGTAAGACTCTTAAGAGTGGGAACTAGAAGTTATTCCTCCCACTCCTCCACTTGCTTGACTCTCAAAGTTCTTCAAGTCATGTAGACATAAAAGGGGAGGCTCCTCTAATTGGACCCAATCTACTGCATTTGTAGTTTGTAAATTTATCTCTTCAAGGTCTATTGTGAATGATCCAAACCTATCATTATCATGAGATTGAAATGTGAATTTAATTTTGACTTTGAACTTTAAAGTTTAAACTTTAAATTCCAAATCAGATTATGAAACCTTCAAATTCAAGCTCTCACCTCGTATTTTCTTATTGCAAAGTTGTAGATTGTAATGGAAAAATACAAGGTCATTTAAGCTCTTTTGTGTAAATCGGTTGCACTTATTAGAATGTATTTTCTGAAACATGCTTCAGTTGCACTCACAACCTGAAGCACTACATGGTTGGTTTAAGATTTGAATGGAAAATCTCTTCAAATCTAACGTATCACTACAAAAGTTTTGCCACCAAAGACCTAGAAAGTGGAAAGGGTTCATGAGTAGACATATTAAATACTAAATAGTAAAAACATAAAAAGACAACAAAATTTAATAAAAAATTTAACATACAACATAAAGTTTAAACAAATTTAATGAATCGATAAAGCCTTCAAGCCTCAAAAGGTACCTGGAAACACCTTAGACCTTTCTCGTATAACACTGTTATAGGAATATAATTTAGGTGGTGCTCTATAATCCTATAGTTGGGAAAAGACACGACTTTGAAATTCTCGATCAAGGAAGCACCTTTCCATGCATTCCATAAGTCCTCTGTGAACCTCCCCATCCTCATTAAATTTGCTCTTATCATAAAAATACTATGAGTTTAAGAAGTACCTAGTAGCATGTAAGGGGGGATGAAATTTCCTATCCCAATGTGCATCAATAATGTCCCAAAGAGGCATATACTTTGCCTCCTCATCCCCATATCTTCTTTTGATGGCCTCCTTTGTGAGATCCATCACCTGATAAATGTAACCCATAATAGGTTTGTCACCATCAACCATCCCGAAAGTTCAATCTTTCAAATTTAAATTCATGTGAAACATTGAAAATAAAAAGAAGCTTGAAATGAAATTTAAAACATGAAAAGGCTAAAAGACTTGAAGTACCTAAGAACTCTAGCAAGGAACTCCATCACAGCAATAATCCCTTCGGCATCTTTCTAGAAACTGTCATTAAACACAAGTGCTAAAACTTCAATGCCTTCAAGGGTATTGGAATGTTTAGATACCATCCACTCAGGTCCCAATGAATTCCTCTTCAGATTTATCTTTTAGTCAACCACAAATTACAAATATATGAAATTTGTTGCAAATCTAGTCACCATAGGTCGAACAATTTCTTTACCTTCAGTGTATTTTCTCATGGTTTTTAGGACAATAACATGGTCGTATAGGTATTTGGTTATGGATTTTTCCTTCTCCACAACCTCATGCATCCAATGAAGCTTACCAATGTCCTCAAGCATTAAATCTATAGAATGGGAAACACAATAGTGGGGTGCCTAATCTCAAAAAGTCTACTAGCAGCAATATAATTAGCTGCGTTACCGGTGAAAATTTGTACAACATGCTCTTCTCCCACTTCTTGAACGACTTCCTCCATCATTTCACAAATATGTTGTGCAGTATTAACCTTGTCTAAGGCATCCACTGATTTAAGAAACATTGAACGTACTAGACAAGATACAAGGAGATTTATTAAATTTCTATTCCTCTGATTTGTCCATCCATCACTCATGGTCGTGCACCCTGTTTCTACCCATGATGAGTGAAACTTAGATAGCACAAGCATGGCATCTTCAACACTTTATAATAGCAAATTTGTCCTAATTCTCTTGAACCCTGGACCTGCAACATCAACTGCATCAATCATAGCTTGTCAATAAGGACTTATGGCATAGTGGAAAGGTATGTCAAAACAGTACCAAACGTTAGCAATGGCCTTCCTTTCTTGACTATGGATATTTTTTTTCCAACCAATGGTATCCAAGGTAGGTTGGGAACTAGGTTTTGTGCAGGGAGAAAAAAAGTTGTTTAAGTTTCCACCTCCAATGTTGAATGCAGGAGGATTTATTTGGCCTTGAGTTTGACTTGGACGTGGAGGCATGTGTGGGAAACATGGGAATTGCATTGAGGATTCAACAGAGGGAGATGACAATGGGGTAGTGGAAGAAAAATTGTCAACTACAGGAGTTCCTATTTCCTTTTTTTTGTTTTCTTTCTTTGCATTATGGTGACTCAACATATCAATGGGCAAGGTTGCTTGGTGTTTGAAATTTCCGTCAACGTTTTTGTAGAGACCTATATCATGGCGGAGTATTTGTGCAAGGTGGTACTTGAATCTATAAATTCCTCCACTAAATTTCTCTTTGAAAAATTTACGAAGGAGCTTAGAGTCTCTAAGAATCTTGTCATAATAAGCCTAAGAAAAGTCCTTCTCCCTCGGCATTGTTGTTGTTTTGGACTTGTGTTTAAATTTCAGCTTATATTTAGATTTAGAGTTGTGCCTTCTATTTAATTTGGCTCCTCTAAACAATAAAAAATTAAAATTAAAAATGCCATATATAACTTCACAAAAAAATAGGGTTGGTTTTAAAGGATACGAGGTTTTGTTAAGGATCAAAGAGGAGTCTATCCAGCAACACAAGCACATTTTGACCTAATATATCATTATGACCTTGTAACACAATTAGGTATATATGAGGAAATGCTACCTAAAGGAAATATTATCAACATATATTGCATTGTAATATTGAATTTGCAAGTTTTTTTAACATAAGACAACTGAACCAATACATCAATAACAGATTCTGGAAGAACAAAAATACCCAAAGTTGTGAATGCATGGTTAAAGCCTTTGAAGTCAGCAAGACATCGACCAAGGAACGAATGCTTGCTGACTTGGCCAATGGTTGGTATGAAACCATTTCTTAATGCATTTTCAAAATCTATTCAAGCCCCATTTGTAGGGTTGAAAAGTCATGACCAAAGGAATACGCCAAACATTAGATTGTTGAATAGTGAAACTTGAAATTTGCCATTGAAAATTCAATATAGTAATATACCTATTATTTAAGCCAAGTGCCAATGTACCTCGATTGTTGAATAGTGAAGGAGCTAAACCTAAAGGTAACACACGCTAAAGGTGATGTGCGACTACTCGAGGGTCAATAAGGAGTTTGGATAGAGCACACATTGGCGACTACCCGATATGGAGTCTGGACTTAGGCTCACCTTGGTAGTTCCCCGATATTGATTCTAGACTGTGTAATAGTGAGTAGTGATTGATTATTGAAGGTATCAAATTACGACTTTTGGACCTGAGAAATGAGAAATAAATTTTGGAATGACTGACGTTTCGTTTTTAGCAATGCGGAATACCTAAACTTGAAAAACCCATGCTCATCGAATCAAGGCTGAAAATTGAATAAATTTGAATCAATCATAGGAATTTGCTTTAATCGGCAAGTCTCAAGTCAAACTTGCATTGACCATGACTTAAACTTGGTTGACATGACTTAGACTCACAAATATTTAGATTGGATCGTTTGGAGAGCAAGCAGATTCCAACTCATGATTAATTGTGATTGATCGACGAGTCTTGTTTCACTGCTTGTAACTGAAATCTGAACTGAAAATAGGAGATATTACAATTGAAGCTAATTGTGAATTTTCTAAATTGAAATTGGCCCATCGAAATAGTTTCTATTTGTGGATGGGCACTTTAATGGAAGAGATTCATTTTAAATGAGGTTCATGGAGAAAATATTTTATGGAAGATGTTTCTTTTATGTTGAGGAAGACATAGTAATATTTTTTATTAAATTTGAATAATAATAGTATCTACTATGTATCTCCTGTATCTCATTATTTTTATCTGTAACTCATATAGAAATTGGGGTAATAGTGGACAATATAGAATCAAGCTCCACTCCTTTTAATCCAAAGTTATGCATGCAAACCTTGTGCCACTTGCGTCGCAAATCCTTCGCTGTAGAGTGTGTTGGAATTATGATGCATGTGTTGTACTTGATGGCAACCCACTTGTAGCAGAACAACTCACTTGTACATGGTAACTAGATGAATCTATAGTAGAGATATGCAATGTGACAAAATGCATGGCAGTAGTATTTATAGATGTGATGAAATGCAGGGTAGCTTCAAGGAATCAATTCAGAAGGCAACTCACTCAGATGACACAACACAATACAGCAAGTTAATAGCACAGAGTTATAGATCAAACTTCATAGAATGAAGAAAGAGATGTATATGCAGGTTCATCATTGGTCAAGCCGCGTATACATGCAGGTTCACTGTATACAAGTCGCGTATATGTACACAGGCACTTTGACGAAAGGAGAAGCACGTATGCCTTGGGAAACTATGTTTTTTGTCCAAATTATTTGGTCCATGGTACTTTGATCCATGGTATTGGCCCAAGGTATTGGGTCCAAGGTATTGAACCTAGGTATGTGGTCCAAGGTATTGGTCCTAAGTGGTTTTGGTCCATGGTATTGAGAAAGGCCTACAAACTAGAAAAGCAGGACAAGATCATTAGGCCAAGGTTTGCAAGTATCGAATATCTGATGAAGTGTGAGATCTAGTATGTAGGTTATTGGGTTATGGTGCATTACTAGATCTAAACCAAGGAAAAACGTTAGCAAATGCTGAGGAACTAGATCTAATGATGTATCAGGATCTTAAGGCGTAGACTGAACTATCATTATGTGTTTCTGCTCATGAATATTCTAGATCTGAATATTGATGCATATATTATTCTGTAAATGATATGATCTGGGTATGACTAAATTCTGGAAGAGTTGTAATGTTTAAATCATTATTTATAGATTTGTACACATGTTCACTTTTAAGAAAAGGTGTGTATACATGCTAGTTCTTCTTATCAAAACAGCATATATGCAGGTTCTCTTTGAGGAAAGCACATATGCACGTAGGTTCGATAGATGGAAATAGCGTATACCTTATAAAATATGTTTTAGTTGCTTCTGTTTGCTATTGCAGTGTTCAAGGTTATTGCTTGGGTTCTGGTTACTATATTCTAGAGATAGCATTCTGAATGATCAGATTGATGGAATGATTGATTGATTCGGTTGTGGTTGGTTCAAAAGGAGATTGGTTGATGCATATATATTTGATGCTTGAATGTCGTTGTTGATGGATCTAGTTTGAAAATTTATGAAACATGGTACTTGGAAGAAGAGAGAAGGTTGTAGCCTTCTGTAGGTCGACACCTACGTACTAGTAAACATATCAGCTAGTACAAGAGCTAGGGGGTTGTATCTCCCTTCTAATAGAAGCCGGAGAATGAGAGAAGGTTATAGCCTTCTGCGGGTAGAAGCCTGCATACTGGTATAAGACTGCACTAGTACAAAAATTGTAAACAGAATATTCTTATTATTAAAAGAAGACAGAGACGATTGCAGCAGGTGGTTTTCACCCACACTGGGTTTCCACCTTATAACTTGGTGTTCATGTGTGTTTCTTATGTGTGATGATCTGTTCTATTTTTATTGCACCTGGTTATTGTTTATATGGTTAATGAAGTTTGGATGCACTGATTAAAGATCCACATATGATGAATTAACTGAATCATAAGTTTTCTGGATATATGCTAGTTGCATTAAACACAGTTGCGTGTACACGTGATTTCCCTTAACTGAACTAGCGTATATGAATCTGATTATGGAAATGAAAAATTATTGATTTTCTAATACTGATTCACCCCCCCCCCCCCCCCCTCTCAATATTATTTCCAACAATTCGTATCAGAGCAGGTCCTTCAAAAGAAGCTTGATCGCGTGAAGGAAGATCCATCATCTTGAGTAATCAAGAAACTGGGGGATCCATCAGACCACCAACCTTTGATGGGAGCAACTTTGTTTATTGGAAGGTAAGAACCACAAAATATCTTCAATCTCTTGGAATAGATGTCTGGGAGATCGTGGAAGGAGGATATACATTTCCATCAACAATTCCTATAGATACAGCAGGTAAAAAGCAATATGAAACCAATGCCAAGGCTGTAAATACATTATTGGGAAGTCTATCACAGTTAGAGTTTGTCAAATTTATGTAGCTCAAATAAGCCAAAGAAATATGGGACAAAATTGTTCTAAGCTACGAAGGAGACTCCCAAGTAAAACGTGTTAAACTGCAAACTCTCAAAATTCAATATGAAGCTCTCAAGATGCACAATGATGAAAGTATAGCTAGTTACTTCTTACGTATAGATGAGATAGTTAATTGCATGAAGAATCTGGGTGAAGAGATAAAGGAAGTTACCTTAGTTGAAAATGTTTTAAGATCCCTATCTGCTAAATTTGAATCAAAAGTATTAGCCATAGAAGAAAAGAAGGATCTACAAACTATTACTATGACACAGATTCATGGAATCTTAACTACATTTGAGATGAGAAAAGGAGGTCCATCAGATATGAAAGAACCCGCATTTAAATCTTGAGCAAAAGGAAAATAAGAACTCAATGAATCAGGACATATTTCAGAAGAAGAAGAGGAAGCAAACTTTGTAAAGAAACTTCAACAGGGTTCCAAAAGATTTAGAGGGAAACTACCTTCCAAATGTTTTGCCTGTGGTAGAGTTGGTCATTATGCTACCAAATGTCCTCATAAAGATAAATTTGATAAACGGAAGGAATCTACAAAATGGAATAGAAAACAAAGTGTAAGTAAAAAGAGCTACTATACTCATGAAGATAGTGATGGTTTATCAAATAGTGATGAAGATGAAAATAGTAATCATTATAGACTTTTGATGGCTTATGAAGATGATGATTTTTTGGATGCTTTAGATGAAGATGATCTTTATGAAGAAATCTCTAAACTCAAAATCTGTTTAGAAGAAAATAATATGATTATAGATACCTTGACATAACAACTTGCTGAAAGAGAAAAACATAATGAAATTCTAGAATGTGAAATTGTGGGTCTAAGAAAGGATCTTGAGAAAACAAAAGCTCTCAATCTTAGATTTACTAAAGGATCAAAAACTTTAAATGAAATTATCAAAGTAAAACACTCTCCTTTGATCAGGACAGGTCTTGGATATACTGAAGAAATATCTCAATCACAGAAGCCGTCAACCTTCACTAAAAGTTATCTTGACACAGCAAAGAGCAGTGAAGAGTTCGACAATCGTCAGCAAAGGCATAAAGCATAACACCTAGTGAATCATGCTCAATTTACATCAAGGATGAATAGAAGCCACAATCAACCTCAGGTAAATCATACTCAATTTGCTTCAAATAATAATAATAGAAACTACAATCAACAGGTCAGTAGATTCGATAATCGCAGGAACTTCTTTAATGGTCAATATTTCTCATGTCATAATTTTGGACACAAAGTTGCTCAGTGTGTTGCTTATAAAACTTTCTTGACTAGAGAAGCACAAAATCAAAGGAATGTGATAGGGATCAAGAAAAGTTCCTATAATAACTTTTCTCTTCTTGAAAATGAAATAGAATGCTCAATCTGTAACAACTTTGGCCATGAAGAATCTAAATGCAGGAGTAAATTTCGACAAATAGCTCAAAAGGAGCAAACTCCATTAAATCCCAAAATATGGAGAAAGAAAGAATCACAAACAGAAAGATGTGGTATAGCCTTATATGTAGAAGGAAAATAAAACCAGTGGTACATCGACAGTGGTTGCTCAAAACACATGACAGGTGGTAGAGAAAAATTACACTCATATGATGCCTTAGAAAAAGAAAAGAGTGTCTCATTTGGAAACAACACTCCTGCTGTCATAAAAGGTAAAGGCTCTATTTTCTTCAAAGAAAAAGTTAAAGCTTGGAATGTTATGTATATTGATGGCTTCAAGCATAATCTGTTGAGTGTGAGTCAAATGTGTGATGAAGGAAATGAAGTAATCTTTCGATCAAATGGATGTGTTGTTCATGAGCTTGATACAAGAGAATCCATGATTAAAGGGACAAGAGCTCCAAACAACCTATACATAATCAAGGGAGGAGAACAATAGTGCTATCTAAGAAAAAAATGATGAAAACTGGCTATGGCACAGAAGATTGGGACATCTGAGCTTTTCTTAAATAAGAAAAGCATGTAGATTCCAGGCTATTCGTGATCTTCCAGATATCAACATTCCTTAAAATACTATATGAAAATCATGTCAATTTGGTAAGCAAACCAGATCTCAATTCATCGAAAAGGAAGGGTCAACTAGTAAGCCTCTTGAACTTGTTCATACTGATTTATGTGGTCCATCAAGGAAAAACTCACCTCGTGGAGAAGAATACTTTATATTGTTCATTGATGATTTTTCTAGAATGTGGTGGATAGGTCTTCTAAAGCATAAAGATGAAGCATTTGAAAATTTCAAAGCCTTCAAAGCTTTGGTTGAAAATGAATCAAATCGCGAAATAAAATGCCTTAGATTTGATCGAGGAGGGTAATTTATCTTAGATGAATTCTTTCATTTTTGTGAACAACATGGAATAAAAAGGTAGTTCTCCACTGGAAGGACTCTTCAACAAAATGGAGTGGTAGAAAGGATGAACAAAACTATTCAAGAAATGGCTCGTCCTATGCTAGATGAATTTGGAACTCCTGCAACCTTCTGTGGTGAAGCTGCATTTGCTGCCATCACTATTCTCAACCAAGCAAATGTTCGGGTAAACAACACTCAAACTCCACATGAACTCTGGTATGGTAAGACTCCTACTATAAAATACTTCAATGTTTTTGGAAGAAAATGTGACATCAAAAGGACTGATGAAAAACTTGGTAAGTTTGAACCCAGAGCAGATGAAGGTATTCTTCTTGGTTACTCTTCCCCATGTAAAGGATATAAATGTTACAATAAAAGACTTGGAAAAATTATTGAAAGTATTGATGTTGTGGTTGATGAAGCATGCAAAAATCCAAACCAGATAAAAACCAAAGATTATGACATTGAAGAAGATGAGGATCATTTTCCCACATCAAATTGCACTGATTCTGAAGAAGAAACCAATGAAGCACCAGAAGAAGAGATAATGATAGAAGAAAAGTCTTCGTCTAGGTATGTTTAGAAAAATCATCTAGAAACTCAAATATTAGGGAAAAAGGGGCATGTAGACTAGAAGAACCATGGTCGAAGCTTCAAGCTATCTAGCATTATTATCTTCCCCTGAACCTATAAATGTAAATGAAGCTTGCAGAGATGAATGCTGGGTCAAGGCCATGAATGAAGAACTTGAGAAAATTGAAAAGAATAATACTCGGGAATTAGTTCCTAGACCTCATGATAAGAATATCATAGGAACTAAATGGATATTCAAAAACAAGCTAAACGAAAATGGAGAAGTTATTAGAAATAAGGCTAGACTTGTTTGTAAAGGATATGCTCAACAAGAAGGTATAGATTTTGAAGAAACTTTTGCACCTGTTGCTAGACTTGAAGCCATCAAAATGTTTCTCGCTCTTTCTAGTTTTCATAAATTCAAAGTATACCAAATGGATGTAAAATCTGCCTTTCTTAATGGAGACTTAGAAGAAGAAGTCTATATTGAACAACTAGAAGGATTCATTCTTGGAAATCATGCAAAGCTTGTAGGAAAACTTAGAAAAGCTCTCTATGGTCTAAAATAGGCTCCAAGGGAATGGTATTATCGTCTTGACAAATATCTCCACCAACAGGGTTTTGCAAAGGGGTCAATAGATAACAATCTATATACAAAGATGGACACTAATAAATTGCTAATAATTGTTGTGTATGTGGATGATATCATTTTTGGCAGCAATGAAGGATCCATGAGTCAGAATTTTTCTTTAGTAATGCAACAAGAATTTGAAATTTCCTTTCTTGGTGAGCTTACCTACTTTCTTGGTCTACAAGTTCAGCAAAATAAGAATGGTATTTTCCTCTCACAAAACAAATATCTCAAAAAAATCCTGAAAAAGTACGGCATGGAAGATTCTAAACCAGTATGTACTCCAATGGTAACATGATGTAGTCTCAGCTCAAATGATGAATCAGTAGCAGTAAATCAACCGACTTACAGATCCATGATTGGCAGTCTGCTTTATCTATAAAGTACCTGACCTGACATCATGCATGCAGTAGGAATAGATGGAAGATGCCAAGCAAATCCAAAAGAGTCACACCTTCAGGAAGTCAAAAGGATTTTCAAATATCTTCAAGGAACACAGAACTTTGGTTTATGGTGTCCTAGAGATACAGATCTTACACTTCATGCATATGCAGATGCAGATTGGGTAGGAAGTGTTGATGACAAAAAAAGCACTAGTGGTGGTGCATTCTATATGGGTTCCAGGTTGGTGTCTTGGTTCAGAAAGAAACAAAGTTCAATTGCATTATCTATAGTTGAAGCAAAATACATGGCTGCTACATCTTGTTGCACACAATTACTTTGGATGATGCAAACCTTGCAAGATATTAAGATCTCATGTACTCCACCCATCTCCATTCTATATGATAATACAAGTTCCATCAGTATTTCGAAGAATCCATTCATGCACTCCAAGACCAAGCACATACCCATAAAATATCATTTCCTACGTGAACAAGTGCTTGAACAAAATGTCAAATTGGAGTACGCTCCCTCCAAAGAATAGGTTGTTGATCTATTCACTAAACCACTACCTACAGAGACATTTGAATATCTCAAACAAAAGCTGGGAGTAGTTGTTGCATCATCTTGCTGTTAAATCCTATCTTCTTCAGAGAAAGGTGGTTATACGTGAGTTTCATGAAGTGTAGTCATGTACATATGAGGGTTTCTATGGGTACAGTTGTGTATATGTTGGTTTGAAGTAAAGCAATGGGCCAGACTCAAGAGAAAGGGGTCTAATATGGTTCAATGAATTATCTGCTCCGTTTGATGATGGTTACAATATGCTACTAACATATGGAAATATCTTCATCCTCATAAAGTTGTTGATAACCTAATGTATATCTAATTGATGATGATGATGTTGTGATATCTCTTACTGACATATGCAATGATCAGATTTGACAGTGAACATGTGGATTAGATTCAGGGGGAGAACATGGTTGTTGATTGACAGATGTTGATGATAGTTGTTGTTGAGTATCATGGTCTTGTTTAAAATATTTGGTCTCTGCTGTATATGTAATGTATATCATTTAATGTACAGATCATGAAAATACCTAATTTGTAACCCCACTATGCACGGGACAAATGATGTAATGTTTCCTGTTTTTGGAATGTATAAACCATTGATATATCCCCACTTGGTTGGGTGGATGAGTCAAATTTTGTATATCCCTACTTGGTTGGGAGATGGATGTATGTATAGAGTCATGTTATCTTTTTGCAAACCTTTCTTATGCTAAGGGGGAGCATTGACTCAATCATGGGAGCTCAATCAGCACACTTTAGCATATCAGAGAATTCAGCATGTACTCATTGGAATCATGACCCTTTTCCCTTCATGTCAAAGGGGGAGAGTGACTTGGTGTTGTTGCTTCCATCAAGTCCAAAGGGGGAGATTGTTGGCATTATGATGCATGTGTTGTACTTGATGGCAACCCACTTGTAGTAAAAAAAATAACTTGTACATGGTAACTAGATGAATCTATGGCAAAGATATCCGATGTGACAGAATGCATGGCAATAATATTTATAGATGTGATGAAATGCAGGGCAACTTCAAGGAATCAGTTCAGAAGGCAACACACTCAGATGACATAACACAGTACAGTAGGTTAACATCATAGAGTTACAGATCAAACTTCACGGAATGAAGAAAGAGAGGTATACACAGGTTCACTATTGGCCAAGCCATGTATACACACGGTTTCACTGTATATAAGTCACGTATACGTACACATGCACTTTCACAAAAGGAAAAGCGCGTATACCTTGTAAAACTAAGTTTTTGGTCCGAAGTATTTGGTCCATGGTATTTGGATCCATGCATTGGTCCAAGGTATCGTGTTCGAGGTATTGACCCTAGGCATGTGGTCCAAGTTATTGATCCTAAGTGGTTTTGGTCCATGGTATGGAGAAAGGCCTAAAAACTATAAAAGTAGGAGAAGGTCATTAGGCCAAGGTGTGCAAGTATTGAATATCTGATGAAGTGTGAGATCTAGTATGCAGGTTATTGGGTTATGGTGCATTGCTAGATATGAACCAGGGAAGAACCTTAGTGGATGATGAGGAACCAGATCTAATCATGGACCAGGATCTTAAGGCGCAAAATGAAGTATCATTATGTGTTTCTACTCATGAATATTCTAGATCTAAATAGATATGAATAGTATCTTATAAAATATGTTTTATTTTCTTTTGTTTGTTGTTGTAGTGTTCTGAGTTATTGCTTGGGTTCTAGTTACTATATTCCGGTGACAACATTCTGAATGATCAAATTGATGGAATGATTGGTAGATTCAGTTGTGGTTGGTTCAAAAGGAGATTGGTTGATGTAGATATATTTGATGATTGAATGATGTTGTTGATGGATCCAGTCTTAAAATTTATGAAACGTGGTCCCTGGAAGAAAAGAGAAGGTTGTAGCCTTCTGTAGGCCAGCACCTACGTACTAGTAAGCATACCAACTAGTACAACAGCTAGCGGGTTGTAGCTCCCTTCCAGTAGAAGCTGGAGAATGAGAGAAGGTTGTAGCCTTCTACAAGTAGAATCCTGCGTACTAGCATAAGACTGCACCAGTAAAAAAATTGTACACAGAATATTCTTGTTATTAAAAGAAGACAGAGACGATTGCAACAGGTGATTTTCACTGACATTGGGTTTCCACCTTATATCTTGGTGTTCATGTGTGTTTCTTATGTGTGATGATCTGTTTTGTTTTTACTACACCTAGTGACTATCTATATCGTTAATGAATTTCTGATGCACTGATTAAAGATCCGCATATGATGAATTAACTGAATCATAATTTTGTTGGATATAGGCTAGTTGCATTAAACATAGTTGTGTGTACATGCGAGTTCCCTTAACTGAAGTAGCGTATATGAATCTGATTATGGAAATGAAAAATTATTGATTTGCTAATATTAATTCACCCCTCCTCTCAGTATTATTTCCAATAGATTGTTGAGTTAACACCTACCTCTCCATGACAAAAGCTACACATACCTTTTGACTTGGTTTTTTCACCTTTTGTCCAATCATTGTTTGGAGTCTAGGACAACAAGCTCCACATACTTTTTCTCCATACCTCTATGTGAGTGTAACTTTGCACATTTTCTCTGCTTCAACCAATATCAAAAGCATTTGTGAGCTTCTTTCGAGGCATGAATACATGATTCAATCATGGAAATTACCAAAATTTCTTAAGCAAAAAATAACGATGGAGTTATCCTTTTCCATTTCAATATGTTAGGATTCTATTGAGATTTTTTTAGAGATAATTATTAATTGGCCCTCTACTTCTCCCTTTTCCTTAATATAAACTGCATCTCTTATTAAATTTCTAATCGAGAGATATACATCAAATATTGGATCAGAGGGCCAAGGACTTTTCATAAATGCTTCCTTGTCCAATACACAAATAAATGGTCAACATGTAATCTTGGCTCCAATTTGTTGGGAATTAATAATTGTTTTGAAAAATGACTACTCTTGTTTGAATCTAGAACTATGTTTAAGCTTTGAAAATGGATTTTCCTCCAAATTGATCTCTGAAAGGTCATTATTAAAGGATTCTTTATATCGACTCCACTAGAACGAATGGCTTGTATGTTGAAAATTATAGTAGAGCTCCCTTTTGAAAATCATGATCATCTCATTGTCACCAAGACCTTCTCCTTTTCCCCAAATTGGACCCAAAACAATATTGAGTACTTAATTATGATCCAACATGAGAAATTTTGATTGACACTGCAACCCAAGAGCTATTAAATTTGAAGTGCACTAATATGATTCACCATTATTTCATTGAATAATTATATTGTTTTCGAATTTGTCATTTGTTCTTGTATTATGTGGTACTGACCTTGTTTCACTTGAAAGGGTTTTTATTCTTGGACTACAATGTTAGTAAGACTTAGGCCTTTTGTAGTATTTGTACCCCATGATCATTTTTGCAAGATGTATGTCCTATGTGGAAATAAATAAGAATTTAGTTATTACCTCCTAAACTAAAGCATTGTTTCTTTTATTAGGTGACATGTAACATCCTCTACAAATTGAGGACAAATGGGACGTAATATCCTATCCATCCTCGTAGACTATAGTCATCCATAAAGGGGGGAAACCCAAAAAACCCATTATTGGGAAATTTTTGGGGAAAATGAGCTTAAAAAACACAAATTTGGGGTTTGGAGTAAGGTTTACTCAATGACTTAAGAATATGAAACCCCTCTACAAAATCTATCAATAAAGAAGGATTGAATTCATTTTTCATCACTGAGTGTGGATTAATTCATTTCTTTTTTAGCATTAGGTTTGATAGTTTCTGACCCCTTCTATCTCTTGTCAATTTCGGTGGTGAAATATTCCACCCTAGTTGACATTTCCTTATTATCTCGTTGTTTGAGCACGAGGGTCTTTGGCTGGTCAGTGAATTCTATTGGATATTGGTCTCTTGTCTTTTTCTGGGCATAAGATCTATGTTAAAGGTGAATGAATTTGGAGGATAGTGCATGATAGCTTAGTTCTATTTGGCATACACCTCTCTTGAAGGAAGCAACAAAGTTTTTGAGTCCTTAATATCTTGTTCTGGGTAAAGCACTTACCTTAGGAGTGGTTTCATTTCTAGCACCTGGAGTAGCGAAAATCTTAGCTTTATTTAGCTTTTGCATTCACAGTTAAAAGAATCACTTCCCTAGTTATTAGTTCTCAACCTTAGCTAAGGAAGCATGTTTGCATATCTCATATCATATTCACTAGTGTCAGACTTTAATTGTCTTATCTATTCGTGCAAGGAAGGTGAATTAGGATTAGGAGTTAAGAAAGTTGAGATATTGTTGTACATGTTTCCAGATTCATTATACCTTCTAGACTAAAGGAAAAGTGAATAGTAGTGCTTGAAATTTTTAGTTATTTCTTATTTCAAAGAGTAATAAATAGTGATGTGATTTGAGTTTCAAATATGTGTACTTGTTGTTACTTTCTTTAGTGGCATGTGCCTCCCTGTTCAAAACAAGGGGTTTTTCTACAATATCTAGCCTCCAAAGTTTCTTCAATGCAAAGTAAATATCAAATCATGCCCTCTTACTCCAAATGATCTAAGGCATCACCCTAGAGATGTTCCAAAGTAGACCAATGAGCTTTGACAGGCGAACTCCAAGCCCATGTCACTATACAATTGTTGACATCACTGCTACAAAAATTATTCCGAAGCGTTGCATTCTACACCGATTCCTAGGATGGATGCCCAAAGGGGTTCTAGAACTAGGCTCAACCTTCATTACCACATTTAAGAATTTTCAAAGGGATCGGTCCCTTTAAACCATACTAATTTTTACACTTTCATAATTTGGCCATGTTCCTATCAATTTATATTTTATATTGAAAATTTAGTCCTATTTTACATGTTTATTAAATTTAGGAACAACTATAGGTCAAAGCCCACAAAATGTCAAAACATTTGTCGATTAGGTTGGCATTTCTCCAAATACTATCACACATGTATATATAATCACACATTTTCCTTTTTATATCTTGATTGGTTGAACAAAAAGGTTCGTTGCCTGTGTAATTTTGTCCCATACCTCCACATCAGCGCTCATAGATAAAAATATTCTTAATTCTTCATCTATGTGCAGAGTAAGGTCCCTTTTGGTTGTTATTTTTGATGGAGCATCCTATGACAATACACCTTTTACCACAGAGATCTTGTTGTTGGATAGAAATCTCCAGAGGAGTCTTACAACAGACATATAAATGGCTATTGTATATCACAATAATAAGCATTAACATATGAAGGTGTGAAGACGCTAAACTATGTGCATTCAATCCATTACTTTTTCTTTCATGGTAGATGTGTTATGGCACTTGAGAGTGTTCGCATAAAAAATTCTAAGGCCAACCCGAGATTCTCATGTGTCATGGAAATTCAACATGTGCCTTGTTCACCTAAGAACTACTTGTAACTCATCTTAGGGTACTCATGTACAATCTCACTCATCCCACTCAACAAGTTACCAAGACAAGGCTCATCACATCCAACCTTGGGCTAAAACAATTAAACAACACAATTTACATCTTGACATACCATAGCACCTAACATGTCTTAGAATGCCTTGGCACTATGTGGCATGTGTTAACATCCCCTACATTCCTTGGCATGCTTTGACACTCCCTAGCACACCATGGCACTTCCTGGCATGCCTTGGTAGTTTAGCATATCTTGGCATTGCCTAGCATATAACCTTGTCACTCCCTCCTTAACACATCTAGAACTCATTGAAACTCCCTCTCACACATTCTTATTCATTAATTTCCATGAATTTTGAACTAGTGCTTCCTTATGTTTCCTTGACACCCCCTAACACTCCTTACCTCACCTTAGCACCTGACACATCTTGGCCTACCACCTTAACATTCTAGCATTCCTTGGCACTACATAGTATACCTTGTCACTCTCTCCTTAGCACACCTAGACATCATTGACACTCTTGGTCACAAACTCTTATTCATTCATTTCCATGCATTTTTACCTATTTATCCCTTGTGTTTTCCTAGAACTCCTTATGACTCCTTAACATGTGTTGTTACACCCCAACACCTATGACATCTTGGCATCTTGTCCTAGCCTCTAGCATGCCTTAACACTGCCTAGCATACCTTGTCAATTTGTCCTTAGCACACCTAGAACTCACTGAAGCTTCTAATAACAAACTCTTATTTGTTCATTTCCATTAATTTTGACATATTTCTCCCTTGTGTTTCCCTGGTACTCCCAGCTAACACTTCCTTACATGCATTAGCACATCTTGGCCACATGTCACCCTAGAACTCTGGCATTCCTTAGCATTGCCAACATGCCTTGTAACTCCTCCTTAAAACACTTGGAACTAAATAACACTCCATGCCACACACTCTTATTCCTCTATTTCCATGCATTATGACCTAGTGCTCCCTTGTGTTTCCCTAACACTCCTTGGCACACATTGGCACACCATGTCACTTGTCACATCTTAGTAGTATTTCCTAGCACTCTATCATCTATTGGCACTGGTTATCATACGTTGTCACTCCCTCCTTAGCACACCTATAACTTGTTAACACTCCCTATCACACATGCACATTCATTCATTTACATGTAGTTGAAACAAGTCCTCCCTTGTGTTGCCTTGGAAATCCCTAGCATGTGTTGGCACCGCATCCTAGAATCTAGCACATATTGGGATGCCTTAGCACTTGTCATGTCTTGACATGCCTAACATTCCTTATAACTTTAACATGTGTTAGAACTTCTTGAAATTCCCTACACACCTTGGCACTCCCTAGTTTTCATGCCCTCATAGATAACGTTACTCTTTTTGTGACTTGGGAACCCAACCAAGTCATTGAAAAAATAGTGTTGTGCATAGTCCAAAGTTTTCCTCTGTCTCAAACTAATTTTTCCATCATCTTATCACAATTTTAGGCTTTCCTCCTACAAGTCCTAATATCAAACTCTCCTAACACAGTTCGTCCATGGGACACCTAGAATTCACTGACACTCCCTAACATAATCTCTTATTCATTCATTTCCATGCACTTTGACCTAGTTCTCCCTTATGATTCCGTAACACTCCCAAACACTCCTTGACATGCATTGACACTATCTGGCATATGTTAGCATGCCTTTTAATTCCTTGGCATGCCACGACACTCCTTAATTATCATTCCCTCATAACTACTCTTATTTTCTTTTAGACTTAGGAACACAGCCAAGTCTTGCCTCGACTACAACAACTTTACCAAGTCACATTTACTACAACTAGACTATGCCTTGTTCCCCTAAAGGAATATAAATCATCTTAGGATTCTCATGTGCAATATTAACTCATCCCACTTAACAAGTTACCAAGTCAAGGCTCACATCCAACAGTGCCCATAAAACAACTAAGCAATTCATATGCCATAACATCTAGCACGTATAACAATCTGTTAGCATGACATGGCACACATTATGATCCCCTACATTCCTTGGGATGATTTTCCACTCCCTAACAGACCCTACCACTCCCTAACATGCCCTGACACTCTAGCATGCCTTGGCACTACCTAGCATATACCGTTGTCACTCCCTCCTTAACACAATTGGAACTCGCTGACACTCCCTATCACACACTCTTATCTATTCATTTCCATGCAATTTGAATTTTTCTCCCCTTTGTTCTCATGGCACTCCCTACCACAAATTGGCACACCCTAGGACTTCGCACATCTTGGCATGTCACCCTGGCACTCTAGCATTCCTTGGAACTACCTAGCATACCTTTTCACTCCCTCCTTAGCACACCTAGAATTCACTGATAATCCCTGTCACGCACTCTCATTCATTCATTTCCATGTATTTGAAACTAATGCTCTCTTGTTTTCCCCTGACACTCGATAACTCACCCTGGCATGCATTGGCACACCTTAGCACCTAACACATCTTGTCATGTTTCCTTGGCCTCTAGAATTCCTTAGCACTGCCTATCATACCTTGTCACTCCCTCCTTAGCACACCCTGAAATCACTGACACTTCCTATCACAAACTCTTAATCATTCATTTGCATGCATTATTTTCACTTAGTGCTACCTTGTGTTTTCCTAACTCTCCCTAACACTTCCTAGCACTATTAGGAACACCTTGGCACCTAGCACATATTGGCTGCATGTCACTCTGGCATGCTAGAATTACTTAGCATACCATGTCACTCCCCTCTTACCACAACTAGAACTCATTCACACTCCATATCACACACTCATATTCATTCATTTCCATGCATTTTGACCTAGTGCTCCCTTGTGTTTCCCTAGCACTCACTAACACTCACCACACATTGGCACACCTAACTGCAATGAGTTTCACTAACAGTCAATCCAAAAACCCTTCCAAAGTCTAGCTAGTTACTTGTCCTTCACTAAGGTATTAGGGTTAAGTTTACTTTATAGTGTTCAGTGTAAAAATATTACTAGGTGTTTTTAGCACATACAGTAATTATGATCTTCCCCATGTACACAAGGATAACTGAGAAGTGTTTCCCATAATCATGCAAGTGGAACTTCAACATGTACATCAAGGTAACCGCAAAATATTTAGCATATTTACACAATGCAAGGCGATAGGAAAATATTTACATTATATATGTGAATGTACTAAGATCAGGACCATTAGCATCATATCTACAAATTTACCACAAGACGAGGGTCATTACAGCCCCTTAAAAATAGCCATAAGGCCTTCCTCTTTTGCAACTCCTTGACCAAAAGGGTTTAATTCAAAAGCACATAATTCCTTTAAAGAATTGTAGGTTGAGGTAGCCACTTCAACCCCTTGAACTTAAAGATAATCAAATATTTGCAATATGTTACAATAATAAGTCCATTATGCACACTCCTCATCTTAGAGTTGGGTGGAGAGGGAGAACACTTGATTGATGCCAAACTTGTAAATGAAAAACTTTGCCTACTCATTGGTTGGACAGTCCACTAGTTGACACCACTAACGCACACCAAAAGTCCAAGATAAACATAATATGTGCCCTACACCCAAGGGCTTAAACTACACCTCTCAAGTGCTGAGAGGGATCCAATCTCTCAATGTTCAGACCTCTTTTTCGGCGCTTGGTAGATCCAGGTTAAGATGGATCTAGGATGGTTATATAATACTGTATAATATCTATATTTGTATCTATGTGTCTATTTCTTATTCCCTCTCTCTAACTCACCCCCCAAACATACACTCTCTCTCTCCATATCTATCTCTCTCTCCCTCCCTCTTCCTCTTTGCCTCTCTCTCTTCCCTCTCTCTCTCCTCTCTCCATCGCTCCCTTGTCACTCCCTCTCCCTCTATGTCTTTCTTCTTCCTTCCCTCTCTCTCCCCCTCTAACTTCATCTCTCTCTCCTCTCTCTTAGTCCTCTCTCTCCCTTTCTCTCTCACCTCCCTCTATCCCCTTGATCACTCTCCCTCTCTCCCCCCCCTCCATCTTTGTGCCTCCATCTCTCTCTATCCCTTCTCTCCCTATGTTTATCCCCACCTATTCTCTCTCTCCCCTCTCTCTCTATCCATCTATCCCTTGTCACTCCCTCTCTCTCCACCTCTATCTCCCTATGCCTTAGTTCTTTCCTCCCTCTCTCCACCTCTATCTCCCTATGCATTAGTTCTTTGCTCCCTCTCTCTCCCCCTCCAACTCCATATCTCCCTCCCCCACTCTCTCTCTCTCTCTCTCTCCATCTTTGTCACTATCTCCCTCCCCCTCTTTTCCCTTCACTTTGCTCACTATCATCACTTGGATCCTTAGTTAAGATAGATCTATGTTGGTTCAAACTAATACTTGTATTATATAAATTTCACATCTTTAAATACAAAAGTATTCTCATTTTTAATTTTATTAGAACCTTAATTTAATTTATATGGGAATAATTTTAGTAGTCGTGAGGACAAAGGGTTTATATATATCTCAAAACTAATTACAACCCTTTTCCTATTAGCTTCAAACAAAAATGTTATAAAATTAAATTAAATTAAATTATTTTTATTGTGAAATAAGTTATGGTTTTTGGGCATGTGGTATTGATAAGGCATGATATTGGCCCATGGTATTGTAACAAGGCCTATTTACAAGTTAATAATAACCATGGTAAAGTGGGGATGAATATCGATGGTTAAGAATCTTGTCATATTGTTATAAAATATTTAGATTGTGAAATAAGTATGATTTTTTAGCATGTGGTATTGATAAGCCATGGTATTAGCCCATGCTATTGTAACAAAGCCTATTGACAAGTTAATAATATCAATGAAAAAGCAGGAGTGAATATCCATGACTAAGAATCCTGTTATATTCTTACAAAATATTTTGATTTTGAAATAAGTTATGTTTTTTGGGCATGTGATATTGCTAAGCCATGGTATTGGCCCATGGTATTGTAACAAAGTCTATTTCCAATTTAATAATATCCATGGTAAAGTGAGAGTGAATATCCATGGTTAAGCATATTTTCATATGGTTATAAAATATTTTGATTGTGAAATAAGTTGTGTTTTTAGAGCATGTGGTATTGATAAGCCATAGTATTGGCCCATGGTATTATAACAAAACCAATTTTTTACAAGTTAGTAATATCCACTATGAATATCCATGGTTAAGAATATTGTCATATTGTTATAAAATATTTTGGCTGTGAAATAAGTTATGGTTTTTGGGCTTGAGGTATTGATAAGCCATGGTATTGGCTCATGGTATTGTAACAAAACCTATTCACAAGTTAATAATAGAATAAAAATATAACAAATTGAATTTTATTATTTTTATTATTAACTGAGCAAACATTTAGATTTTTGCACTCATCCCAATACTTTTGACTTTTATTATTATTATTACTATTATTCTTTAACTAAGCCCATATTTAGAATTGTTTACATACTTACATTACACCTACACATCTACTCTATACTCTATAAATATTGTATTTATTGTTTTTTAGGGAGGGAAATTTTAACATTTTTGAAAACATTCAGCCTTAATTTTGATGTAACAAAGCCCTCCTAATTCCAATCTTCATTTACTTTCTAAAACAAGTAGTATATTTTCACTTTTCATAGGGCGGAGGGAAAACTAGTAGATATTTTCACTTCCCACGAGGCGCGAGGGAAGATGAGATTGAAGAGAGTTGTGAATTAAATTTTCACTTTTCATAAGGCGGAGGGAGGGAAAACTAGTAGCAAATTTTCACTTTTCAGAGGGCGGGAGGGAAAATGAGATTGAAGAGAGTTATGAATTAAGGTTTTACCAGTAGTAGATTAATATCGAACCCCACCATTAGATCTTCAATCCATTAATAGCGCCCTGGTATGTTTCATTTCTAACCTTATTTCATTTACACCCCACTTTTAGTCTTCTTCTACATAGGGAGGAGTACACACACCTTAGATCTCTGGTTCAAAATTCACTAGTCTTTTCATCCTTGCTTTTAAGTTTATGAGTAGCATATTTTCACTTTTCACAGGGCGGGAGGGAAAACAAGATTGAAGAGAGTTGTGAATTAAGGTTTTACCAGTAACAGACTAATATCGAACCCCACCATTGGATCTTCAATCCATTAATGGCGCCTAGGTATGTTTCATTTTTAACGTCGTTGGATTTCCACCCACTTTTAGTCTTCTTCCGTGGAAGGAGGACTGTTTCAAAATTCATTATTTTTTCATCCTTTCTTTTAAGTTTAAGAGTAGCATATTTTCACTTTTCACAGGGTGGGAGGGAAAATGAGATTGAAGAGTGTTTTGAATTAACGTTTTACTAGTAGTAGACTGATATCAAACCCCACCATTGGATCTTCAAGCCATTCATGGTGCCCAGGTATGTTTCATTTCTAACCTTGCTACATTTTCACCCCAGTTTTAGTCTTCTTTCACACAGGGAGATGTACACACACCTCAGATCCCCCACCATCGAACCTTCAATCCATTAATAGTACCCAAGTATGTTTCATTTCTAACCTCGCTACATTTAGACCCTACTTTTATTCTTCTTCCACACAGGGAGGAGTACACATACCTCAGATCTCTGGTTCAAAATTCACTATTTTTTTCATCCTTGCTTTTAAGTTTACGAGTAGCATATTTTCACTTTTCACAGGGTAGGAGGGAAAACGAGATTGAAGGGAGTTGTGAGTTAAGGTTTTACCTCTTCAATCCATTAATGGTGCCCAGGTATGTTTCATTTCTAACCTTGTTTCATTTCCACCCCACTTTTAGTCTTCTTCCACACAAGGAGGACTAGTTCAAAATTCACTATTTTTTTCATCCTTTCTTTTAAGTTTAAGAGTAACATATTTTCACTTTTCATGGGGTGGGAGGAAAAATGAGGGAACATAGGTAAAAGCATCTGTATTTTTCCTTATTTTATGGTTTGTCTCTATAGATTTGATTTTACTGTGTGTAAATTGTATAAATCTCAAAATTTCTCTTTAGGAAATCCTATTTATTCTTTCCAAGAAAAACTCTCTGGGGAATCCCAATGGATGTTTCCCCATATTCATGGATGGCATCCCTGGTAAACCCATTGGCATTGACTAGTGCACCTCACCCAAGGGATTTCAAACAAGGCACTTGCCAACACAGAACTAGCCAAATACCCAGTAACATTAATGACATTTGGTTGGGCTAACCCCTTGGGCTCAATAAATCATAATCAACTACACTATTTTCCATATTAACATATTGATCCTATTTAACATTTTGTTAGAGTAACCATAAAAATCCAAGCCTATTCCTATTTTTATTTTGGTTTTTAATTCCTTCTTTGGTGTGGTGACAACTTTATATGATTGTAGAGATGTTTATTTTTGTCAGAGTATATGTTGAAAAGTAGATGCTCTCTTACATTCTACCTTGTCTGTTATGTATTAATGGAGTTTAGTTTCATTAGTTGTGACCAAAGAACTATATCAGGCATGTATACAAGGATTCTTGTATCACTATTTATAAATTGATCATTGTCCTTAAACAAGAAAAGTAGATCCTTAATGCTACATGTTTGTATCTCAGGGAACTTCCAATCCTAATAAATGAGGTGAAATTTAAGTGTTTCCAGAATCCAAATCTCAGGTTTTGTGAATTCATTCATATATGGTCCTGGAAAAGTGAAGTGAAATTTAATTATTTCCAAATCTTATGTTCTGTGAATTCACTCATATTTGATACTAGAATCTTTTGAGAAAAAAAGAAGAATTTCTTTTAGTTGCATTCAAATTTTCCAAAAATAATACTAAATTTCTCCCTCACTAAAATTCTCCCTGAAATGGCTTTGGGATTGAAAATTGTGTAAATGTTTTTAGGGAAACAAGCCAAAATACTTTTTCCAGAATAGAGTTTTATAACACTAGGTACTAAAAAAGTCTTCTATTTTCTACTACAAATGTCTGATAGAGTCTTCCCAGAAACTGATCAAAAAATTAGGTAGATGCACTGGACGCACTAAATAATTTTTAATGAATAATCACTTAACATAACTGATATATTAGGTTGCATAATATATAACTTAGAATCATGAAATGAAGAAGAAATATCAACGAGATTGACATATTCTCAATTGAGTTGAATGAGGCCAGGAATCACTTTGACTAGAGGGTGTTGAAAATGGCATAATTTTGTTCTGGTTTGATAGATTTAGAACTAAAAATCAGCAGTTTTCTTGCTTGCATAACTTGGGAAGACTTTTGTATCTCAAGTCGCAACCTTATTGAATAATATTATTTATGCCTTGCAATGTTGAGATATGATGTGATACCACTTGCTAGTAACCCAAACACTTTGGATGAAAATTTAGTTGTGAATTTTACTTGCAAACGATATAAGTGAAAATATAGATTAATTGTCCCTTGTGTAGAATTTCCTTGAAATTCTACTACTAATTGAATGAATAAATCTAAAACTAATTGTTGCATGGACAAAAAAGATCTCTACCAATTTGTAGTGGAATAGAACAAAAATAAAACATGGTCACACTATAGCGAAAAAAACAAAATTTTCTAGGGAACCCAACTGGAAAAACCCTATATTAGCTATAGAAATTTAAAAGACTATCCATATTAGACTTTAAGACACCTTATTCAAGAGCAAGTTCATCGATTCTTATTGCTTTCCATATTCATTTTCATAAGCATTAGAGTTGTTGTCTTTTAAATCAGAGTAGATAGAATGTGTATCTTTGATTTCAGAAAGCAAATCAGGATTAACTTCATCCAAGAATCCCCTAGAAGGCTCATCAGTAAAAAGAAGAAAGGTCTTTTTTTATTTTATTTCATCACAAGCATCCATCATAATCACTTATTTGTCCTCATTTCTTTCACAGTGATTTTCAATGTTAGATGCAAAAGGTAATTTAATATGATATAATCCTTAGGTAACCAACCTTAGACATATTGTTGGTTAATTTATGTTGTTTGAAGTTTATTGAGTTTGAGTTTTATCATGAAACGACTAGAAGCCTACTAGAATGGGTAAGTTGATTATCTTGATAACAATGTTATGGTTTGATCTAGTCCTTGAAAGGAACTTATAGTTGATGGCCAAATTTTCACATTCCTTTCATTTTTTTATCTTCACATATTAGAAATATCTTTATGTTATGGCCTCTAGCTCGATATATATAGCAACTTCCACTTAGAAGTTGGATGCCATCATTTTGGAGCTTGAGCTTACTCAACTTACCTTTGTTTGAGTTGAAAATGTCATCAAATCTCATTATATCATCTATTGCAAACCATGAATCCAATTTACCTTTGTTTCAGTTAAAAATGTAATTATATCTTGCTATATCATCTTTTGTAGAGAATCAATCCAATTTCTCATAGTCCATTTGCTTGAGGTATAACAAAGCTGCTTTAATTCGTTAAAATTACTTTTCATATTTTATTTGATTGTTGTGATTCTACAGGCGACATCTACATTGAAAAAGGGGCATATTTAATGAAGTGTGGAAGGAGAGAGAAGCTTCATTTATGTCCTTTCAAACTTTTGAAGGTATGTAATAAAATTTAAAAAAAATTCTCCATAGAATGTTGTGATTTAACTTTTTATTTTGGTAATGGATTATTTATGTGATCTCCCCTCTCTTACACACAACCATAGTCCATACATACATGGTTTTTTGGGTTATGTGGACAATGGATAGATTTACACTAACCATTTATCTATAAATTTACACTGTAGAAGATCAAGCATTTAAAGTTGAATATTTCATTGCCACTAAATTAGAGTTGAAGAGTCAAACTCCTATTTTTTAGGCATATACCTCACTTTTAAATCAATTTATTGCTGACTTTGTATAGACCTTCCATGGGAGGGCAAAGAGTGATCACTACCATTACTTAATCTTTCTGCAAACCAAGTAAATATTCCAAATGTGTATAAATTAGTGGCTCCTTGGAGAATCCCAAGAGTGGCACTATTGTAGCAACAAGAAATTCGTTTATTTTGAGTTCTTCATTAGTGCATTGATAGTATATTCTTTATTCCATACAATACCTCAACAGTGTATGATCAAATTACAGTTAATCCAGTCATAATATTTTGACTTACCATCTTTTATAAGGAAACTAGAGTTTGTGTCAAGATTGTACATCACAATTGTATCATGCAAAGTTTACCTGGGACAAGTTTTTGGATCTAAGCAGCAAGATACCTATAGGAATTTAAGAGGCAACACTACTACAAAGTGGGAAAGAGGTTTCATAGTTAACCTAAATTTCACATTATGGTTGGAGTTAGTTTGTTGGCAAGATGTTGGACACCCCAACTTCCTTTTTATTATTGAGTGCAAGATTGAATCCTTCGACATATTCCTCGCCCAATTGTCATTAAGTTATGGGTTTTCTCAAAAGTGTTGCACACCTATAAACTTTACTAGAGTTGTTCTTGAGTCTTTGGAGGTAGTTATCTTTTCAAAGCACACACGTACAAGAAGAGAAGAAATAATATGCCTGGCTAATTTGAAGTTATCTACCTGTCAATAGGGTGTTCCCATTCGTAAACCTGACAACTCGCTCTACTTCTTTATAGTGAACAACTTTCAGACTTGCCATGAATCGTGAGACAATTCCAACACCATAACTATAAATTTCTTATTTAAATCTATACCCAATAGATTAGAATCTGCACAAGGAGAACTCCATTCTTGTTTCAAAACAACCTGCAATTGACCTGTACCATGCTATTTAATATCTTTTGTATTTATTCACATACTTGGTCTATTACATAAATATGCAATAGGTTACCTTGCATGTTCTATACTAACACTCCTAAAAAATAATAAAGTATGCCCAAATATATCATTTCAAATGATCTATGTAGCTGACCTTTTGGTTTTTCAATTATCGAAGTTGTTACCTATATTGATGAGAACTTCTACAACTAATACCACAGTGATAATATATATTATAGTTTTATTTGTGTTTCTCTGAAGGTGTTTCTCCTTCAGTAGAGAAGCAATACACTGTAGTTTCCATTTAGGGGAGAAGTGTACCCAGTACCAACCTTGGCCTATGTGCAGATGGGTTGAGTGCACATTAGACTCTATTTGTTGTTTTGAAGGTGTTTCTCCTTCAAAAATAATTCATCTTAGTAGATACTTTCGGTTTGCACCTTTAGTAGATGCATGAAGCCTTGGGATACATGTTGTAGATTATAGCTTTCCTATGAGGTTGTAGCAGCGATGAAAGAAGTGCATCGATTTTAGGCATATTTAGTATGCTTTTGTAGTTTGACTTAGATGCTCACTTTTCTTAATTTATGTGTTTTTCTTAGTTTTTTTTTATGCACAGATTTATGTTTAAGGAAAGTGCACAATAGTGAAGGGTTCTATATTTTGAGTAGGGGACACACTTCTAAGTAGGAGGTACTCAATTCTAGGAAGCTTTTTCCATAGAGTTTAGGTGCTTTATCCGAGAATCCTAAGAGGCATTATTGTATCAATAAGAAATTAATTTATTTTGAGTTCTTCATTAGTGCATTCATAGTATATTGTTTATTCCATGCAATACCTCAATATTGTATACAACCATATTTAGTATTCTTTTATAGTTTGACTTAGATGCTTACTTTTCTTAATTTAGGTGTTTTTCTTAGTTTTTTTTTATGCATAGATTTATCTTTAAGAAAAGTGCACAGTAGAGAAGGGTTCTATATTTTGAGTAAGGGACACACTTTTATGTAGGAGGTACTCTATTCTAGGAATCTTTTGCCATGTAGGTTAGGTGCTTTATCTGAGAATCCTAAGAGGCGCTATTGTAGAAATAAGAAATTCGTTTATTTTGAGTTCTTCATTAGTGCATTCATAGTATATTGTTTATTCGATGAAATACCTCAATATTATATGATCAAATTACAGTTAAGATTGTAATAATATTTTGACTTACACTCTTTTATAGGGAAACTAGAGTGTGTGTGAAGCTTGCACATCACAATCGTATCATGCAAAGTTTACTTGACATGCCTTTTGTGGATCTAAGCAGCCAGATACCTGTTGGAATTCAAGAGGGAACAATACTACAAAGTGGGAAAGAGGTTTCACAATTAACCTACCTTTCACATTATGGTTGGAGTCAGTTTGTTGGCAAGATGTTGCATATCCCAACTTCCATTTTATAATTGAGTGCAAGATTGAATCCTTCGACATATTCCTTACTCAATTGTCATTAAGCAATGGGTTTTCTCAGAAGTGCTTCACATCTATAAACTTTAACAGAGTTTTTATTGAGTCTTTGGATATGGTTATCTTTTCAAAGAACACACGTACAAGAAGACGAGAAATAATATGCCCGACTAATTTCAAGTTATCTTCATGCGAATAAGGTGTTCCATTCCATAAACTTGACGACTCACTCTACTTCATTATTGTGAAACAATTTGCGACTTTTCATGAATTGTGAGACAATTTCAACCCCATAACTATCAGTTTCTTATTTAAAGTTATACCCACTAGATTAGAACCTCCACAAGGAGAATTCCATTCCTGTTTCAAAATAACCTGCAATCAACTTACACCATGCTATTTAATATTTTGTGTATTTCTTCGCATCCTTGGCCTATGACATAAAGACACAACAAGTTACCTTGCATTTTATATACTAACACTCCTAAACAATAATAAAGTATACCCAAATCTGTTATTTCAAATTATCTATGCATCTCACCTTTTGGATTTTCAATTATCAATGTTGTTACCTATATTGATGAGATCATTAACAACTGAGGGCACAATGAAAATATCTGTTAGATTTTTATCCATGTTGCAATAAAGGTGTTTTTCCTTTAGCAGCACTACAATACATTGTAGTTTCCATTCAGCGGAGAAGTGTACCTAGTAGTAGCCTTAGTCTGTGTGCAAATGGGTTGAATTCACAATAGACTTTATCTATTGTTTTAAAGGTGTTTCTTCTTCAATAGTACTTCATCTCAGCAGATCCTTTCAATCCACACCTTCATCAAATGCATATAGCCTTGGGGTACATGCTATAGATTCCAATTTTGCTGCAAGGGTATAGCAACGATGGAAGAATCGCATCGATTTTAGGCATCTTCTCGTTGTTTTATGAAAGCATGCTTGCCTAGTTTTTCCCAAACTTATATAGAGCCATATTTATTATACTTTTATAGTTTGACTTAGATGCTCACTTTTCTTAATTTAGGTATTTTTCTTAGTACTATTTTATGCACAAATTTATCTTTAAGAAAAGTGCATAGTAGAGAAGGGTTCTATATTTTAAGTAAGGGACACTCTTCTAGGTAGGAGGTACTCTATTCTAGGTAGCTCCTACCATGCATGTTAGGTGCTTTATCCTAGACATAGTTCCAAGTCCTTGCCTACATGACAAATTCCCTACCAGATAAGACACCGGTGGATAGAGTTCCAAGTCCCTAAAGTTTCCAAAAATCCACCCAACCCTAGCTATCTAGCCTAAAATCCTTTACATTCCAATCATCTCTTGGCTGTCATTTCATAGAGAGAGCCCACCCCGGTTTGGTAGGGCTAGCTACCAAACTAAAATCTTGGTCTTTGGTTAACTCCATCGATCTCTTCATCAGCCTGGGACATTATGGAGGATAACAGAGGGCATGACAACTAGGGAGTGCCAAGGTGTTCTAGTGAATGTAAGGTTCCCAAGTCATTGAAAAATGCAATTTTAGTTGTGAGATCATGACTCCAAAGGTGTGTTAGGGAATGCTAGGGTGTCCTAAGATGTGCCAGATAGTACGAACACATGTCAAACAAGGTAACACGTGCCAAGTGCTAAGGCATGTCAATATGTACGAGAGTTCCAATTCCCTGCCTCCTCTTCTTCCGTATGATATTCGCTTATAACATTTCCTTTGCAATATGGTGGAACATATTGATTCACTTATACATAACTATTTTTCCCTCCACCCAATTTTCACAACTTCAATAACCATTAGGTAGGGACCTACATCTTTGATCTTGCTTTGCTTGTTTAGTAAAATATTTCTAATACTTTAATTTATTGAAAGTTGTAGAATTTACAATTTATGAAGTTTCAAGGTCTAATTTTAAAAAACATAATTCTTTAAAAGGTGCTAGCTCAATGGAAGAGCACATGCTTTACAAGTAGGAGATTAGTGGTTCGATTCCATCGTGCCCTGACATCCATATGAAATGGAGGCGATCAATATTTGGTGACAGAGGCTCTTTTGACCATCACCAATGAGCCTTGATGGCATTTTCCGACCCTCACGAAAATTATGTAATGGTGATGGTCAATGAACGCCGTCATATATATGCATTAACAGTGACGACCCTCAAAGGTTTGTAACCATAAATCGTTGTTGTTGATATGAAATGGTGATGGTCGTTGTCCATCATTATAGTCATTATTGATGATGGAGATTGAATGTCACCACAACACCTATACTTCTAGCAATGCAGATTTTGGTGACGGTCAATGAATGTCACCATATATATGCACCAATAGTGATGGCCATTAAAGATCCATCACAATAAATCATTATTGTTCATATGAAATGGTGACGGTTACAAACCGTCATTATAATCAATATTCATGATGGACCTTCAATGTCACCATCACATCTATACTTTTGGCGATGCCACCTTTGGTGATGTTCATTTTTTGGTGACCAAGCCTATGGTCCATCACCATTGCTCATATGCAATGGTGACAGTCGCTATCCTTCATTATAAATCATTATTGGTGACAAACTTTGAATGTCACCACAACACCTATACTTTTGGTGATGCCACCTTTGGTGACATTCAGTTTTTGGTGACGAAGGCTACGCTCCATCACCATTGCTTATATGAAATGGTGATGGTCGTTATCCATCATTATAAATCATTATTGCTGATGGACTTTGTATGTCACTACAACACCTATACTTTTGGTGACACCACCTTTGGTGACGTTTAGTTTTTGGTGACGAATTCTCTTTTGACCATCACCAATGAGCTTATGGTGACATTTTTTGCCCCTCACCAATGTCCTTTTTTCTTGTATTGTCTATCATAATATGTATATTAACCCAAATAACAAAGCACTTTGGTTAGTAGGTAAAAAAATAGCCCTACGACTACATTATGTCTTGTATAAAAACAAGTAGTGAAATTTGGATTTTGAATGTGCACACACTTGATAAGTGATGAAAGTTCCATGATAGTAGCATCAAATATAGATGAAGTGATTTTATCACCATAAGAAACAAATAGATGATGTAGATCCTTTAATGAAGCACGTGACAAATCAGTGTTATCACCATAACCAACAACTGGGTGATTCAAAGTCCAAGTAATGAAGGTTTCCTTGATGCTCATGACAACTAAACCCAAATAACAAAACTACTAATAATAGAAAATTCTTAACATGATGATCAAGAATGAGTAGTGATTAAGTATGTTTATGAAATCCCAAAACATTTTGTCTTCTTATTCTTATCATGTTTGCAAGTGATTGTGCTCATGAAAAAAACAAAAAGAAACAAAGTGGTTTTAACATAGTAACAATATTCTTGGACTAAATTGTAAGAATGAACAATATTGAAGTTTATTTTAGCATAAATGAAAATCTTCTCATTAATTTGTGTGCCTTTATATCCAGTACTGCCTAACAACGCAATTTGAGATATTTCTATACATTTTGTAGCTAGGGATGCCAAAAATAGAGTTGATCATTTGTTCTTGTCCTTTAAATCATGTCTACACATGACTATGGTCATTACACTAATTATGATATATGGAAATTATGTTTCTTTAAACTAGCTAAGTTTCATTGCTGGTTATTGCATATGAAATATGATGAACTAAAAATGAAATGAGTTATAGTTGTCAATTATGCCAAAAGCTATAAGGGGATACACTATTATATATGAAATAAGCTAGGGTTTTCAGTTACATTGAAAGTATTGAGGATATTCCCTATTGATTATAGTTGTTGAAGAGAATTGTTTTTACATATTTTCCATGAGTGAGGAATAATATGTAGAGTGAAGTCATAAATGAGAGAAGCCATGCCAAAATGGTTTCATTTCCATCCCTTTTCTTATTAAAAATAATTTGGTAAAAGTTCGAGAGAAGTCATGCCGAAATGGTTGCATTGTCAACCCTTTTTTATTAAAAAGAATTTGGTAAAAGTTCTTATGATAGGGTGTGTAGTCTTGTTGAGTTATTTCTTTCAATATGGAAGTGATCTGAAATACATTAAACCATGGGTAGAGAAAATGTAACCCTTGAGAGGCTTAGTTGATCATTATTGTCTTCAAAATAACAATGAATCTAATCTACTCTATAGGGGACATGCATAGTATTGAAATATATTTGTATTTCCTAGGTACAAAATTAATGTTACAAGTGAAAAGGAGCCAACTTTTAAATCATAAAATGCTCTACAATAAATTATAGTTGTTCGGAAAATACAAAGATGGATGTCTTGAGATTAATTTCCTCTATGGAATACATTCTTTAACTATGAATTTTCTCTCTCAACATTTAGGATAAACTTTTTAATGATTTTTTAGTCATTAAATATTGTATAAAAAACCAAACAAGCATGGACCAAAAAAAAAGAATCTTTAAAATCACACAAACTATTTTGGACAAAAAAACTTTATATTAAAATTTTTAGACAAATAAATTTAATGAATAGGGTACATTATCTCACTCCCTATATGGTTAAGGGAGCAAACTAAAATGTTTCCATAAATTTTATTTTCAAATATTTAAACCTTATAATCAAAGAAAAAAAACCCATAATAGTATAATTGAAAGGGGAAGAAAAATAAATACATGCAGTGGCTTTAGTTTATTTAACATATTGCAAATGCATAAATTAACAATACAAGAATTAGTTTGTTGCAAATCCATAAATTAACAATACAAGAATTAAAGGAACGTACTTTCAACATAAATTTAAAAAAGAAGTTTATCTCATTTTGATTTTTGAGTTGTAAATAATATTAAATTAGACGTAGTCTAACTTATAGAGATTGTGATTTTTTTTTTTAAATAATTTTTTTGAATGCATAAATGAATTCAATACCATGAAAAAGTTATGGACAATTAAATTCTACATATTAAACAATTTAAACTTAAGTTTGAAACAAATGGGTTAAAATTAATTAGGAAAAATGTCTTGAAAAAGATATTAATTACACTCCTTATTATACATGTCGTAGCATGGTAAAACGCATTCAGTTTTGCCTCTAACTAGGTATTAGTTTATCTTTGACCAAAAAATTATGTCGCTTGTCCATAATTTAACATAAGGAACTCAATCTCTATTTTTATTATTATTGTTGAAATTTATTTATTTGTAAGATGATTGATTTAAATCTTACTATGGGCTATTTAATAACTTCCATTTCTATTAGTTACTATTTTTTTTTTTTAGTTTTATTACCTTTTTATTTAAGTGTTTGATTTTTTTCTTTTTCTCTTTCTATTATTTCTACTTTCTTAAATTATTTTATTAAAAACATATTTTAATAAATTTAATTATAGACAACTAGATATATATATTAATAGAAATAAAACATAGATAGATATTTGTATTTTAACATAAACAATATTAGTTAATCATATTTCTTAGTTTTTGGTGATGTCATTCAACAACATAATATTGTATTATTTTTTTTTTTTTTGGTGATGAAATATTTGTCTTTGTTATTTTTTTGTTTCATTAAGCTATATTTAATCTAAGCAGCAAGTACTAGCTACTATGTAGCCTTTGTTAAATTAGTATTGAAAATGAGTAAACATATAACTTCATATCAATAAAGACCTGTGGATTTCAATTAAAAAAATAAAAAATAAATTAAACTTAAAAGAGCAATTCGATTGGTAAACAAAGACAACAACCAATTATATTAAATGCGTTCAGATAGAAATAGAGAAATAAAATGAGCTCTCTAGGATCACTTCTTCCTTCTCTAGTGACCTTGTAATAATAATGAGAGATAGCATAAACCAGAGGACCACAAAGGGTCTACGCTAGTAATATTAATTGTTGACAGCAGAAAGCAGAGGGCCACAAAGGTTTTGCACCAAGATTACATAAAGTACTTAGTGCCGAGTATCAAAGGTTTCACCTTAAATTCAAGGGTGAACATTAGAAATTTAAGAAAAACCAAATGCTTTTTTGCACTAACGTGGATAGATGATGTAGATGTGGAGTTAATTCCTTGAAAATCTTCTCAAGCTTTTCATTAAGAAAACCCAATTGGTTTGCACTGATGTGAAATAATTTCATGACAATGATCTCAATTTTTTTACTTTTGTTATAGACATTGTGGTTAGGGTTGGAATTTCAAAACAGACACACCAATTAAATATGATGGTTTTTACACCTCCCCACCAGTATACACAATTTCAAGAAAAAAACTTGACGATTTTGCAATTTTCTTACCTGTATTTGGCAGGAAAATAACCCCTTGACGGCAAATTTTCCTGTCAATTACCATCCCTGGTTGTGCCTAACTGTTATCCACTCCTCTGATGGTCAATCAAGCTTTTTTTGAGATACCGAGGGAGGGAATATTTATATTTTTTTTTGTGAAACAAATAAAGTTGTGTTGTGGTGTATACATATGGGTGCCTCAGAATGAATAGTTACAAGTTCTTCTATCATCCTCTTCTTCTATCACATTTGTATTTGCAACAAACTTTGTTGTAGTTGCATTGGAAATGTTTTATCTTTAGTATGTCAATGTTTGTGTGGTTGTGACTCTGTGTTGGGTTCCTCTGTTTCTTTCTATATTGTCTATGTGTTGTGTGTCTATATTATTCAAATTTAAATTTTATTTCTTCGATATGGATCAAGAAGAGCTGAGTTGTTTCATCATTTTCAATTGTAACGAATTATAGTAAGAGTTCTTCATCTTATGTAGGGAATTTCATTGTATTTCCTGTTATCGATGTCTACGTGATTGTGACTCTCAGCTTTGTGTGTCGTTTTGGTTTGTGTGCCTTTTTTCTTTGTGTCTTTATTGACTATGACTATGCTTTTAAATCTAATCAACGAGAAGTGATTCATTTAAATCCGTGTTTTTTTTACTTGTTTGATGTCATGAATGGAGGTATTTACCGTGGAGAGGAGGGAATCAGAGAGGCTCAATAGTGATATTTGTTGTAGTTATGACATGTATGTTTCTTGTATTTATTTTTATATTCGTATTCATAATTTATTCTTCAGTTTTGGTTCCCTAGATTATAATAGAATTTTCAATGTTCTTGTCCTCCCTCATCAAATCCCATGACCCACTATAGCGATATGTCATTCATGCGATCCCCTATTTTGACGTGATTTACCCCACCTATTTTTAATCTATATAAAACCAACTAAATAGATAAACTAAATCATTATTTGTGACATCACTGAATCCCAAATTAATGTTATTCCTAGAGGAAACTAAAGAAGAAACATTCCTCTCTTGCTTTCTGTGTCGATATGGAGCTAAAAATGTATTTAAACATTTCAGTGATTTGATGAGCTTTCTAGGGTTCATCACTAAAGGTGCATTGGAAACATATAAAATAGCTTCTACTTTATTTCTACTACGTAATCAAGCTCAACTGAAAATTTGGGTGAATTGTCTTAACTCAGCCCTTTAGTTTCTCTCATCATCATTTTCTTTGCTATATCGATTGTTCTCTGTAATTTGTGTGATATCATGTTGTAGGAATATTGCATGTTGCATCTATCTCTAAAAGGTGGATAGACCGATTATCTCTTCATTGATCTCGGCATGTCGATTGTCTCCCATCCAACAACCCTTGCCCTCCATTCTTTTGTTTCTATCTGGCATTTAAACTTATTTGTAAATGTAGTGAGTGGAGAAATTTATTTATTTTTTATTTTTTCTTATATTTGAAAATTTAATATGAAAATTTAATTGGTTCATAAAAATATCAATTATAAAACCATTTTCAATTTCTTTAGAGAAATTAAAATAAAAAATAAAAAACAAATTAAGATGAAACGTGTATAGTTGAAGGAGAAAAAGAAAAAAATATAGAATTGAAACACATAGAACAAAATATCTTCTTCTCCCCATGGTTAAAATTCAGTGATTGTCTTGTTTAGTTTTTCCCAACAGAGTTCACCCTGTATTTCCTTTTACTACCATCTTTTTATGAATTTGTTGCAAATTGCACATACTTAGTTGAAGAATTACTTAATTATAGAAACTTAGCTCAAGAAGCCTTAATTCCCATAATTATTTTTTGGTCTCGTTCCATTCACATCCTAAAGAAGGCTTAAGCACCATCATTCCATTTCATCCTCCTTTCATTCTAAGGTAGGGGTTATGGGTTATGATTAAAAAATAAAAGGAAAATTCATGAATTACCCTATCCTTATCAATATAATCCCTGTATTAATTTATATTTAATGATTAGTAAGAAAACAATATTGTTGAAATGGTGTCCATTTTTATTTTCTTTATTCTAAAAATATCTTGCAATATTTAATATATAACCTAACTTTATTCTATTTTATAATATTAAAAAAAACACATTGGCAATGAATACATGATACCAAATCCCATTAATCCCTCTACATCTGTCTATAGGCTATTCTTTAGATGTTTGTATTTCACGTTTCCTTTCACATGTACTAAGATAGTTGAACTATTTTAGTTATTTTTGTGCTTATCCTATTTAGAATGTGTTATAATGGTTGCTATCAATGTTCCATCCTTGTGGACTATTCTACGGGATACTACACAAATCTTTCCTTGATGTTGGTTGTAACAACCGTTGCATCGATTGTGGACTAGTCCTCTGGATGTTAGATAGAGATTTCGTGTTCATGTGTGTCTCTTCGTGGGTGGTATTATTACCTCTCACTTAGAGGTTCTCTTTTCTCTCCCCTTTGCAGTAGAAGAACCTTGACACAGTTCCAATTGTACACTCACCATGACCACACCTCCCTTTCTTTTTGAAGACACCATTTCATCACTCTATTGTGCTGACATCTAGAGCCAAGGAAAATATTTAAGGATTTGACCACCTAGCCTTTATACCGGATGAGACTCCTACACCAAATGGTGTGAGTAGTGATTCATATTGGGGAGATCCCCTTGGTTGACAAATTTTCAGCACCGTCAACACCTTCCTTTCTCTCCCTCAATCATTATCTCTACCTCTCCCTATGCCTTCCTCTCTCTCCCTCCTTCACTTGTTCGCTTTCTTTCCTCCCTCCCTTTCCCACTCTCTCCATATCCCTCTCCCTCTCTCTCTATCCCCACCCTCTCTCTATCTCTTCCCACTCCCACACTTATTCACCATCTCCATGTTTCTCACTCTCTCTCCCCATTTCTCTCCATATTCCTCTCCCAATCCCTCTCTCCCCTACTCTCCCCTTACTCACTCTCTCCCTCCCTATCCTTCTAACTCTCCCTCCTCCTCTCTCTCTTTCTCTCTATCTCTCGCTATCTCACTCTCTTACTTACTCACTCTCTCCCTCTCCCTACCCCCCTCTCTCTCCCTCTCTTCCTCTCTCCCTCTCTTACTTGCTCACTCTCTCCCTCTCCCTCCCTTTCTCAATCTCACTCTCTCTCCCCCCTCTCTCACTACCTCTCCCTCTCACTTTCCCCCGCTCACTGTCTCACCATATCCCTTTCACTTTCCCTCACTTTCCCCCTTTCCCTCTCTCTCTCTTTGCTTCTCCCTATTTCTTCCCCTCTCCCTCTCTCTCCCTCTCTCTC
>APFE030144368.1:7500-10492 GCA_000404065.3 Pinus taeda | reverse complement strand
TCTCTCTCCCTCTCCCTCTCCCTCTCTCTCCCTCTCCCTCTCTCTCCCTCTCCCTCTCCCTCCTACTCGCTCTCTCTCCCTCTACCTATGTCTCTCTCTATACCTCTACCTCATGCTCACCCTATCTCCCTCTATATATCTCTCCCCCACTCTCTCTCCATCTCCATTCCCCTCTCCCTCATATTCCCTCTCCCTCTACCTCTCCCTCTCTCCACTCTCTCTCTCTCTCTCTCTCTCTATCCTATCCCTCATACACTCCCACTCTCTCTCTCCCCCTCTCTCCCTCCCTTACTTACACTCTTCATCCATCTCCCTCACCCTCACCCTCTTCGTCTCTCTCTTCCCCTCCCCCTATATTGCTCCATATTACTCAATGTCTCTCTCTCCACCCCCCTCTCCCTTGCTCTCTCTCTCCCTCTCACATACCACTTGCTCAATATCCATTATCTTTCTCTCTCTCTATCTCACTTCTCCCTCTCCCTATCATTTCCTATCTCTCTCTCCTCCTATCTGTTGGAAATAATACTAAGAGGGGGGGTGAATCAATATTAGTAACTCAATAATTTTTCATTTCAATAGGAAAATTTGTATACGCTACTTTAGCTAAGTGAACCATCATGTACACGTGACTGTTATTAAAGCAACTAGCATATATGCAGAAAAATTTTGATTTACCAAATTTATCATGTATTGAACTTTAACCAATATGTTAGATATTAATTAGACAATGCAGTAAAAGCAAAATAAAGCATAAGCATCACACATGAACACCAAGATATCCAGTGGAAACCTATTGTCGGTAAAACCCACCTGTTGTTGTCGTCTCTGTCTTCTTTTAATAATAAGAAAATTATGTATACAAATTTGTACTGGTGCACACTTATACCAGTATGCAGGCTTCTACCTATACAAGGCTGCAACCTTCTCTCGTTTTCCAGCTACTACTGGAAGGGAGCTACAACACCCTACCTCTTGTATTAGCCGATATGTTTGCTGGTACATAGGCGTTGACCTACAGAAGGCTATGACCTTCTCTCTTCCTCCAGGGACCATGTTTCATAAATTTTTAGACTAGATCCATCAACAACATTGTAAGTGTAATTTAATCATCAAATATATCTGCATCAACAATCACCTTTTGAACCAACCACAACTGAATCATTCAATCACTTTGACAACCCATCGATCTGATCATTCAGAATACTGTCACCATACTACAGTAACCAAAACCTAGAACTCTACAATAGTAAACAAAAACAACTAAAGCATATTTTATAAGGTATACGCTACTTTCATGTGTCGAACCTTCATGTATACGTGCTTTTCTCAAAGCCAACCATCGTATACATATGCAAATATTAATTCATAATTTTGCAGCTATTCCAAACTTCAGTTATACCCAAAACATATCATTTATAGAATAGTATAAGCATCAGTATTCAGATCTAGAATATTCATGAGCAAAAACGCATAATGGTAGTTCATTTTACGCCTTAAGATCCTGATCCATCATTAAATCTAGTCCCTCATCATCCGCTAAGGTTCATCCTTGGTTCACATCCAACAATGCACCATAACCCAATAACTTGCATACTAGATCTCACACTTCATCAGATATTCGATACTTGCACACCCTGGCCTAATGATCTTCTCCTCCTTTTATAATTTTAGGCCTTTCTCAATACAATGGACCAAAACCACTTAGGACCAATACCTAGGATCAATACCTTGAACAAGATACCTTGGACCAATACCTTGGATCAAAATACCATGGAGTAAATACTTCAGACCAAAAACTTAGCTTTCCAAGGTATACGCACTTTTCCTTTTGTGAAAGTGTGTGTGTACGTATATGCGACTTGTATACAGTGAACCTGCATGTATACGTAGCTTGGTCAATGGTGAACCTGTGTCTATCTCTCTTTCTTCATTCTGTGAAGATTGATCTATAATTATTTGTTATTAACCTATTGTACTGTAATCTATCATCTGAGAAAGTTATCACTGTATATTACTTTTGAACTAATTCCTACATTTTGTCACATCTGCCATACACTCTTTCACATCTGATATATCTTCTCTAGATTCATCTAGTTACCATATACAAGTTGGTTGTTCTGCTACAAGTGGGTTGCCATCAAGTACAACACATACATTATAATTCCAACACTATCCCTCTCTCTCCCTCTCTCTATTCTCCTCTCTCTCCCTCTCTCTATTCTCCTCTCCCTCCCTCCCTCTCTCTTCCCCTCACTTTCTCTCCCTCCCTCTTTCCACTCCATCGGTCGCTCTCCCTCTCCTTCTTGTTCACTCTCTCTCCCTCTCCCAATCTCTCCATTTATCTCTCTCTCTCCTCTTGCTCCTACTCTCTCTTTCTCTTACTATCCCTCTCTCTCTCCTCTCGCTCCTACTCTCTCTTTCTCTTACTATCCCTCTCTCTCTCTCTCTCTTTATCACTCTTTCTCACTCACTCTTTCTCTCCCTCTCCCTCTCCCTCTCCCTCTCTCTATTTCTCTCTTTCTCGCTTCTCTTTCTCACTCTCTCTCTATCCTTCTCTCTTTGTGCCCCCCTCTCTCTTTCTCTCTTTGTCCCCCTCTATCTCTCTTTATTTCTCTGTCCCCTCTCTATATTCTTATCAATCCATCTCCCTCCTTATTTCCCTTTCTCTCTCTCCACCCCTCTCTCTCTCTCTCCCTCTCTCTCTTCCTATCTCTCTCCATGTCTCCCCACCCTTTATATCTCTCTCCATTTGACTCACTCTCTCTCTCTCATCCCTCTTCCTCTCTCTTTCACTCTCTATCTTTCTCTACCCAAATCCCTCACTCATTCTCCATCTCACTCTCCCTCCTCTCACTTGTTATCTCCCGCTCTCCCTCTCGCTCTCCCTCTATCTACCTCTCATCCCCCTCTCTCCATATCCCTCTCCCTTTATATCTCCCTAATTTTCTCCCTCTCACTTGCCCTCTTTCTATCCTTATCCCTCTCCACGCCT
>APFE030144368.1:0-5000 GCA_000404065.3 Pinus taeda | reverse complement strand
GAGAGAGTCAAGTAGGGTGGGAGAGATGGAGAGACAGAGAAAGAGAGGGAGAGGGAGAGAGAGCTGGGTGGAGGGAGTGGTAGAGAGAGAGAAAGAGATAGAGTGAGGGAAGGAGTCCAAGGGAGGGAGGGAGGGAGGAAAGTATAGAGAGAGGTCGGGAGGGAGGGATGTCACGCGGAATTAGTCGATCTTGCGGACAAGACATACCTTCCTAGAATCTAATGAAGACCTAATGACAAACAAACCAACCAGACACTATCTTTCTCTAAATGCGCTTTATAAATAATGGCAAACAAATGTGTTTAAGGGCCTACCTCATGTCAAACTCAAGTTTGGAGATGCCTTCGCTCCTTTGATCCAAGTAAGTTCTTTCGTCGCAAACCTGCAAGAAAAAACAAGGCAAATGATTAAATAGCACCTGAATATCCAATATTATAAAACATATTTAACATGAAAGTCAAGGAGTCCATGAAACAAATATCATAAGATACTTGTTGAGAAAAATGAGCTTGATTGTATTAATTCAAAAGGAGAGAAACTTACAACCTTTACCTTGACGCTGTACAAGCTCCTTCTAGGGTCCAACAAGAAGTCTCCTCTACTTTGACAAGCTTCACTCACTCCCTAATGGGGCAAAAAAGGTATGTGATCTATCCTCTTAAGCTCAAATAGGAAGTCTTGATTTCACTAGCATTTACCCTCAAAAGTTCAGTTTCTAACCTCCCTAGCCACTGACCCAATGCCTCAATTTATAGTGCAATGGAGATCAGTTACCAGGTCCTCCTTCAAAGGGATAGCTCCTCTCAACAAGGGATTAGTTCCTCTTATTATGGGATGCATGAACCACTTGGAGCGAACAATCCACGTAACAAATGCTTCTAGAAAACTCTAGAATTAACCCAAGATGAGTTTTTTAAGATAAAAATTGGGCCTTTTGACTTTCACAGGGGTACGCACCCTCCCCTTTACATATAGAGCATATAAGTACGCAAACATCCTGAACAAAAGGTGCGGGCCCGCAGGCAAAAGTGAGAGAAAGTGCGGAACCAGAGTTACATTGCTTTTTTGATGTCTTTCTCTCATTTCTAAAGCTTGTTTTGAAGAGCTGAGGTTTAAGACTTGCTTAGGAAACTGGTACAGGTAATGATAGGCCTACACCGACTGCAAATAATCAAGGTGACGATATTTTTGTGTAACAAATTGCCCCCCAAAGTGCGAAGTCTGTAGTATATGAGGATTTTTCATTTATCATATAGGAAGAGTGAAGTGCTTTATCATTTTGAGGATCATCTTGCGGAGAGCCCGGTTGGAACCTGTAAAAACATTCAATGCAAAATATATATAGGAGATCATATCATCGCTGAGGTAGGCATTCCCATACTCAGATAAAAACTGACTAAGAGACTGAAAACTGATTAAAAGACTAACTACTGCTCTGATATAGGAATGATCTCGTAACACATCATAAGTACAGACACATGTTGACACAGTATGGACGCAGCCATCTGTTTATGAATAGTCCATAATATAATGAACACAGAATTCCTCGCAACCTGGATGGTGGAAACTAGATCCAGGGTCTTCATTTCTACGTCCCGAAACAGTACGATTCTATCCATGTGATTGAAAGTGTCGAAGTCAAACATGGTAGAAACCGCTTGATTACCAGTCAATGATGTAAATTGTTAACAAGCGTGAGAGAAACCACCAATAATGACAATGGCTCTCAAAGTACTCAGCACAATCCAGAATGTATAGATGTGTTGATGTCGAACATGCCATGGAATCCTTTGATCAAAGTCGATGATGTAAATTGTCATCAAAGTGAGAAACCTGCCATTGAGGCATGCAGATCTCAAGGTACTGACGATTCCTAGATCATCTTTCTAGATAATGAGTCGGAGTTGATAGAAAGTGATCCGTTGTAAGCAAGCTCACGACATGAAATCATAGATCAAGTTGAAGAAATTTATTTATAAGGACTGACTCAGGGATGGTCAAGATGAATGACAGACATTTTGCAGATGCATGGCTTATTTGCAGTGAGCTCTTGAACACATAACGACATGATAGATGGTTTGGTGATGATTGACCCAAAGTTAATACCCAGAAACCGGCTGAAGACTTTCAATATGGTTCGATCAACTGTTAGGTAAACGATTTCGCAACCCGGGTGAATGAAAGTGTCGTGTTCAAGAGTGGTTATAAAGTATGACAAACAGACTCACTTTTCTCTCTTTTCCCCCACCATTTCTGGCAAGTAGCTCTTTATTTTTTACAAGCTTGAGGAGGATAACATATGCTTCTTTATTAAGCTCACCCTTCGAGTGAGTCCAACTTAGTTTAAATGTGAACCCTAAGAAGGAGTGGTCCGTTCCTGTTTGTAATAGAATGGGTCCTTTACTATCCAAATTTAACGAGTCCAGTATAAGAGAAACTCGACGTTTTTCATTTTTAGAGAGTCTGAAAAAACTAAAGAAGACTCCAGGGTTTGACTTTTTCATAAATGTGTGTTTCCCAAGCCCGAAAAATTATAAAATAATACTTGAGAGAACCGCTTGATCTTTTACTACCAAGGAGTACTTTTCGTTATTAGTGCCTTTGATACGAAAAAGTAAAAAAGTGACCAAGGACACGTCGTTTTATAACCAATATTGAATTTGAAACGACAAAAATCTGGCGATCTTTTTATATTTTTACGGTCGAAAAAGAGCTGTAAATCGACCGTCTTTTAATTCCGTTTCAACGAGCTTAAAAGAAAAACTTGGCAACCTTTTCATGTTTTAGGAGTCAGAAAAGGGCTTAAAAGGTGACTCTGGTTGAAAATGATCGATTTCGCCTAAATAATCATGTTATCTTGCACAAAAACACGAACATTACACATACCTGCTTAAAAGAGATAAAAATGTCGTAATAATACCTTTTTAAAGTGAAACAGAAAGAAATACGAAATTTATTTACTCAAAAAGCTTATAAAAAGGGGTTTTTACTATTGATTTTTACCATTTGTGATTTGGGTGAGGAAATAATGCTTTTGCTCTGAAAACTTCCCGAGAGGATTGTGAAGAATCTAACCGTCAGAATCGGACGTCATCTTCACCAGGTAATCCACATCATCCTCCTCTTGTTTTTCATCCATTTAGTTTTTCATTTTGGTCATTTATTTGTTTTTTTAGGAGGGTTTTTAGGCGAAAAACCCACGCTCGGGGTACGTAGGTCCACCACTGAGAATCTGCGGACCCCGACATTTTATCCATTGGGAAAAAGGTCAGGGTCCGCACCTTCCCTTTGGACAAAGTGCGGTCCCACGCAATGTGTCTAAAGGAAGGGTGCGTACCCCGGCGCAAGGGTTTTCAACCAAAAATTCTCAAAATTTGACCAAAGAAAAACTTTTCTAGCATGCTAATAGATCTTTTGGCTTGATGTAGGGAGTACACCATGCTAGATTGCAGAGAACGCGAGCACGAGGATGTGGATGCAGCCGCATGGAATCATCAACCTTCGCTGGATGCTTTGAGGGCATGCGGACTATACAAATACTGGGCCATTCTTGACATGAGGGCTCAGCTGGATTTCTTGCAGTGGATTGTTGACAGGTGGAACGTCCAGGACTAGTGCTTCTTCATTGGTGGCCACCACCTCGAGATTGAGTCGGAAAATATATATTTTTTGACCGGTTTTCCTAAGAGAGGCGTTGACTTGACCCTGTTCAGGGCTAGGGCGGGTGGCCAGTCCGTCGATAGCCTTTGATTAGAGTACTGCAACAGGCAGTCTCAAGACAAAGGGATAGACATAAAGTACATAACCCTTCCTGAACTGAAGGTAATTGCATTCACTGTTACTCGACTTTGCAGGGCTGCCGCTTTACACATTGCCACCGGATCCCAGATGTGTATGGCAGTCGATTGCTTTCAGGGCACCGTTTTCAACTGGTGCGATGTTGTGTTGGCCAACGTGAAGGGCCAATTGACCAGGGCCAAGAACGGACGACTAAAGGCTTTTGGTTATGGTGCTATAGTCATCAGCTTTGGCATGGAGAGGATTCCTATGCTCATCCCACAGCACCTCACAGTTGTAGCTGGGCATCCCCGAGAGCCCAGACTGATGCAATGGGTCGCAGTCATGGCCCGTCATCCTGAAGAGGGTACCGAGGTCATCCGGTTCAAACCTGAGTTCTTCCAGTGATTGGAACATCTGGTCTTTTCTATCCAGGACTTTCAATATGTTGGGATTGACTTTCGTGGAGACCCAGACATGGCTCTTCCTCCAGGAGAGTAGTGGGATGACTCAGCTAATCATTTTCAAGACTTTCCTAATGTTAATTTTTATTATTTTTTATATCGTCTCAAAACTGATAGTAATAATTTTAAAATGTAGATGTGGGTCCACAACGACCATCCACTCTCCGGCCTTTCGAGAGAAGGCAACCACTTGTGCCAGCTCCAGCCCCACAGGACGAATTAGCAGAGACCTTGGCTGAGTTAGAGAGTCACCTACAGTGCTTGACAGGGGATATTCTCGAGACTAGCATAGACGACATCCCTCGTCAGCTTCAACGCTATGTGATTGGAGTCCGAGGACCTTTTATGAGGTTCCTTTGTAAGGTGGCCCATGCAGTGGTTTCGTATTGAGATCATCACCAATGATGGGATGATCGCTTATGTAGTCACATGTGACATTTTGCTTTTTCTACTTATCATTTTTGCCGATCATAAGGTGTTTTTCAACCTATGATCGAAGACGATGTATTTTTTGACACACTCCTATATATATATGATATTGTTATTACTGGCTTGTCTTGTTAAACATGTTATGGAATGTTTTTAAATTTACTTGTATGATTATCGCACATGTCTACTTAACACTTGAGAAGCAATTGCATCTGCTAATGTATTTAAAGATCTTGGAATATGCTGATATTCAATGTAATCAAATCCACGTTCCAAGAGACGCACTCTCAAAATAATCTTAATAAAACTGGATTTCTAATGGCGTATACT
>APFE030144350.1:129321-186396 GCA_000404065.3 Pinus taeda | reverse complement strand
TGAGCCCTAGCGGACTCGTGCCAGCTGACCAAGTGACAGCTGCGACAAGAGCTAGTACTTGTGCATATAGCACCGTCGCTTCCAAGTTTGTACGAACAACCGGGTTGATAAAATGAGAGACAGGAAGCCTCAGGAGTTGTAGCATTATTGCTAGAATACTGGAGCTCACCAAGATGATTATATCTCCGTACTACGAATCGCTTGAAGATATCAGAAACAAATTTTCATCCATGATTGCTTCTTCAGGCATTGTATCGTTGGACGACAATGGGAGATCACATAGTAACTCTGCGAATACTAGGGCTTTCTTTGATTTGGATTTTTTGAATTCCAGATCAAACTCTTGTAGAATTGCTATCCATTTTGAATATTTTCCCGAATATTTCCCCCCAGCAACTGTCGCGACAATATATAAGTCATGGGGTTGCAATCTGATAAAATGGTAGTTTTTCCGAAGAGGACGTAGTGTCGAAATCTCTGTATTGCTTGAACAACTGCTAGGGCGAGCTTTTCAACGTAAGAGTATTTCATTTCCGTATCATTTAAGTTTTGGCTTAAATAATATATAGGATGTTCAATTCCATTATCCTCTTGAACTAAAACCATTGCTATGGTCGTATCTGCTGCAGCCAGATATAGGTTAAAGTCTTTTTGATAATCAGGAGCATACATTAATGACGGTTGTATTAGAGATTGCTTTAAAGCATCAAAGGAAGCTTGCGCGACCTGATCCCAAACGAAGGGTACTTCTTTTTTCAATAAACGAGTATAACCTTTAGTTAGTTCGGCGTAATTTGGAATGAACCTCCTAAGGAATTTCGCTTTCCCTTGGATTTTCTGAATCTGAAGCAAGTTTGAAGGTGGAGGAAAATCGATTATTGCCTGAACCTTACATGGGTCGAGACGAATCCAATCCTTTGAGATAACGAAGCCAAGTAAACGACCAGAACTGACACAAAATACGCATTTGTGCGGATTGAGTCGTATCTTGTAGTGTTGACAACGTAGAAATATTGCTCTCAAATGGCGCGGATGATCGTTCCGCTTTCGCGAATGAGCTGGAAGATCATCGAGATAGGGTTGAACGATGTTTTTGATGTCATGGAAAGCATAGTTCATAGCTCTCTGAAAAGTTGCCCTTGCGTTCTTCAAACCAAAGGGTAGCTTGCGATATGCGAATGTGCCCCACGGACAAATGAATGCAGTCTTTGACTGGTCCTGTGGGCGGATATTTATTTGATTATACCCAGAAAATCCATCCATAAATGAAAAGATTTCGCATCTGGTGCATTCATCAATTATCTGGTCAATAAAGGGTGTAGGGTAGTTTTCTTTCAGACAAGCTTGATTTACATCCCTGTAATCGACGCACACTCTAATCGTTCCTTGTTTCTTCATCACATGAACAATATTCAATACCCAATCGGTCAGAGGAACGGGGTAAATAAAACCAGCATGGAGGATTTTTTCAACTTCTGCCTCGATGGCAACGACTTTCTTGGGGTGCACTTGCCGTAGCCATTGTCGTACCAGTTTGACATCTGGATACATCTTAATTTCGTGTTCAACTATGCTTGAGTCAATACCTGGCATTTCAACATATAACAAAGCAAAGACATCTCTAAACTCACGAAAGAGAGCGCTATATATTTCCAGTTTTGAAGAAGAACAAGATTTGCCAACATGAATATTCTCTACAACATTTGTTTTGGTCGAGATATTTATGGCAGTAGTCTCTTCGATATTGGATAGGTTTCTCTCGGAATCCACCGTATTTACAGTATTCGTCAGAAAGTCAAATATTGAAGGATGGTGTAGGTTATTGGAATTATCTTCTTTCCAGTTCAGAAGATGGGAACGATGGTGGTAATCTTCCCATGGTGCCCCATCAATCATCATCGATTGAATGATTCCTTTGTCTATAGAGTGTACTTGCGACCAAGGATCTAAAGGGGTGCCATATTCCTTAGACCTATCTATCCAAACGCTTGATGAGCGTTGATACGGGTTTGCCTCCCATGCTGAAAACATTGATTGCTATAATGTTTTTAGTGGGGTTAGAGGAAATACCTGTAGATGATCCATTTTAACATCATTTTCTGACATCTTTTGAATGGAAGATATCATATTGCAGGCTCCTACGTTAGCCACTTCCGCCAAATTTGTTGGAGGCGGTAGGGTAAAAGTTCCCATTAATGTGGGGTCTTTTAGTAGGCCTACTATGATATTGTGAAGCGTGCTAGGTCTTCCATGGATCATCGGAATGCTTCCCATAACTTGGGAACTGTTGGGGAGAAAAGTTTGTTGGTCGATTATTGTAATTCCTCCTTGGGAAGGAAATGAAATTTTCCTAAAGTAGGTCGACACAACTGCTGCCATGGCATATATCTAGGGTCTTCCCAGTAGGATGTTGTAATCGAGGTTTCTGTCGGTGACTTCAACATCAATTTCTATTGTTTTTCCCCCCAGTTCGACTTGCAAGTTACTTAATATTCCGTACGGGGTGTATGTTCATCCATCAAATGCTTTCAATGTCGTCGACGGTCACGACAAGGATGGAGACTCATCAACATGATACATGTGGATGCCCCCTCATCAATAATTGTTCTATGAATAGTTTTGTTGAGGGCTTTCACTTGAATAAGGAAAGCTATTTGAGCTGGTAACTGAGGGTTGTATCCTTTGTGATTAAAAGATACAATATTGGAATCCGTTGGGTCAATCCCACCTATTACTAATAATAAAGCTTTCTTTTGGGAGGGGAAATTTTGCAGTACCTCAAGAGTTGACATCGTGGAGGGCGATTGGGCTAAATCCTCCACTATATTATAGTTTTGTGCTGCTCGGGCATGAGGATTAAACGTCGATTTGTGTACTACTCCCTTTGGCAGTTTTATTGTTAATTCAGGAATGATGGGTGGCAGAACTTCGGTCGAAGTTGTTGCTGAACTACTAGGTTGATCATTATCCTTGTTGTTCAACATCTGTGGATTCTGGTAATCTTTACTCCTTGTCGATATTAGAGCATCATTCAGTTGCTTTGAAACTAGCAACATGAGCACTTGGGACGGGGAAGCATTTTTGCTAGCAACCAGATTTGTTCCTGGGTTTGGAAATGGATCAGTCAATATAGCTGAGGTTTTTGAACTTTTGAAGGATTTTCTAAGTTCATCTTTATATGGACATTCTTTGGTCCAATGATCCTCGTCACATATATGACATGGATTTTTTGGTTTCCTATCCCCAGAAGGGTTTGTAGAAGATTTTCTAGGAGATGAGTCCCCCTAGTTTTTCTTCTTCCCTTGTTTTTTCTTCTTGCCTCCTGGTTGCTTGGGTTCTTTACCTTTGTCTGTCGACACGACATTTACTTTCGAGGCTATTTATTCATTTGCATTTTGACTCGAAACCATGCAGGCCTTTTTTGACGTGGCCATTAGGGTTTTAGTGCTTGTCGTACCTATCATGCCATCATTGGCAGGAGAGTATTTGTTTAATTTAGGAGGCAGAGGAACGGAAAATGCTGGTTTAGGAGCATCAGGGATTTTATCGTAGAGCATGCCAGACTGAGTATATATCAAGTCTAGATATTATGCACGAGCAATAACTTGCTCTTTGGTGACGACTCCTCCCTTTGCCACATCTTCTGTAATAGCAGGTAATAGTGACTTAATAAACCATCACCATTCATGAATATGATTGGATATGTGAGTGGCTATCATTTGTTTGAAATTGGTAAGTAGCTCAGTTCCTGTTTCGTACCTTATAGGTAACTGAAAATGGGTTAAAAAGGTTGTGGCTAGGGTACTGAAGTTATCAAACGAAGCTCTAGGAAATTCGATATACCACTTTGCTGCCGGACCAGTTAGCGTTCGCTGAAAGAGGCGAAGCCTGATCAAATCATCATTGAGAGTGTTTGATGAACACCATAGATGAAAGGTCATCACATGATTTGACGGGTCTTCTCCTGGATTTCCATTAAATTTAGGAATATCAGACGGAAGTTTATGTGGAATCGCCAGCCACCAAGGGGCGTAGGCAATTGGATCGTTCGTTAGTCGACTTAGATCCGGTAACTCTAAAGTTGCCACAAAAGGCAACTGCTGATTTAGGTTTGGTTGAGCATACCTAGGATAAGATGGAATCGATTGAGAAGTTGGTCTTTGCATACCAGCATAATGCATTTGATGTTGGTAACTTTGATAAGGTTGATGGGCATAACCATTATGATATGGTTGATATGGCTTCCCATTACTTGCAAAGACTTGTTGCTCATATCCTTGGTAAGCTTGCTGGAATTGCGGTTGTTGGTATTGCACCAGCCATGGTTGTGAAGCCATGGGCTGTTGTCCAGTACTGATTGTTTGACTAAGATGGGGGTCGGCATTCCCCGTTTGAACCTGTGCCATTCCACTAGTTGGTGATTGCAGTTGTGTCATAGGTACAAGAGATTGTTGCATTACAACCTGCAAAACTTGAGGTTGGCATACAACTAGTAACGCTTGTACTTGCGATACTACCACAATAGCCGGCGTAGTGGATATATTTGTCATAGGTAAACTTTGTTGCATTGAGCATACAACTCTTGGTTGTTGAGGCAGGATTGGCACCCAACCGCTAGTCGTGATTCCAGCATAACCCAAATTTTGTTGTGAACTCACGCATGGATGTCCTTCCGAGGAAGGTAATGAAAGGGTATATGACCCTCCATACAACGGTAATCCAGTACTCAAAGGAATTATTTGACTTTGGGAACCAGTTTGCCCAAATTGACCTTGCGAAAGATCAATTTGTTGAGACTCAACGTAAGAGATTCCAGATATAATTCCGGATGAACAAATGGGAACAGTCCATACTGTCAAAATAGCCCCTGGATGGACTCCATCCAGCGATTTGGAGCTGGTTGGGGCAGATGGCACACCGATGAACATTGTCGGAGTAGCAGAAGGAGCTTCTGCTGCTGCTGTGTCAGGTAACACAGTCCTTGATGTCAATGGTTGTTCAGACATATTAAGCCTATCCAAAAGATTCCTTAGCGGTTCTTCAGGAACTTCTGATGGTAGGTGAATATCTTCTGATGAAGAAGGGTACAGGGCAATCCCAGCTCCAAGTTGCGTTGGAGTGTTAGATGGAGGATCTTCCACAATCTCTTCTATGGCAATCAATCCAGGAGGAAGAGGCAGACCGTCAGGTCCGTAAAATATTTATGGTGCCGAAGAAGATATAAGTTCTACAAAAACAGACGGTTGGGGAGTAACACCTTCCAAATCAGCTGTAGATGGAGCTTGTTCAGGAATAGAAGTGTTTATCGTCACACTAGGATCAATTGTAATGTCCTTTTGTTGTTGCAGAATTTCTTCTGTAGAGGTAGGGATACCAGAAATGTTCGGAGTAATCGGAGTCTCTGAGGATGTTGGAGTGCTTACTCCAACCAACCTAGGGGAATTTGATCCGGTCAAATGAGTTCGCTTTGTCCAGAATGGTTTCGCTTCCGGAGTCAACGACAGTTGACTTGTAAGTCTCCACGAACGACAGGGTTTTGATTGACTTTCTTCCATGATTGTGGATTACTTGATCAACTCAAAATAAAAGGGAAAAAATATTTTTTCAAATTAAATGAATTTTAGATGCTTTACACAACTTGTTTTTTCAATTTTAAAGAGTCGAGAAAAAACAAAAGATGACCTTAGTCGCCTTCGAGTTTTATTTAGCCTGAAGTGGCAAGTGCTCAGAGGACCTTTTCTTTTAAGGAGTTTGAAAAGGAGAAAAATAGACTTCTCTGGAGATCTAGGCAGAGGGGATTACCAAACCAATCGAAAAACTACAGAATACTTTTTACGGTACGACAATCAATCTTCCCGAATGTTGTGTTCAGTGCATTGCGATCTATAGGGCGATAGACACAGCTTCCTAAGGATAAAGGATGTAGCCTATTGTGGTCTCCCAATATATACTCGACGGTACGTGGGAGAACAAGTCTGTACTACCACTTGTCATCTTAGAGCGGAGGAATCACCCAACCAATAATGAAAACAACAGCTACGAGGTTTTACGACACCAGAATACGTATCTAGACTAGAACTCTAGATGTTGTGCGTTAGGTTCCAAAGCGTTGTTAGATTCATTAAATTTATTTTAAGTTGATCTTGCTTAAAAATTTGCCTTTCAGGTTTACCGCGTGATGTGTATACAATTCCTAAAATGTAGTCTAAGATGATAAACAAACGTTTAATCTTCTTTTGGCAATGAAAATCCTAGCTACTAAGGAAAGAAAGTTAAGAATCTTTCAGCAAAGAGCACATAGGACACACTAAATGCACCGTCCTAAATCAAACCAAGCAGTCTAAATGCAAATGCACATGCATGTATTTGTTTTCAGCCTTCTTAACGTATGAATGATGATAATAAAGCTAAGTGCAAATCTGAATTATTTTCAAAGCGACAATACTCAACAAATTTCTTTTCAAAATGAAGTGAAGGTAAGAGAGACACTTTGCGATTTCAAAATGAAAATTGCTTTTCGACACTTTAAAAACTACTAATTCAAATCATATACAATAGTAACTGTATAATTGACTATAAAGAACAATGGGATTGTCTTCTATGACTGAAAACGACAACTACGACACTTTCAGGTCAAGAAACGACAGTTTGACTATGGTACTTCTTTGCAAAAGAGAACTGAGAATGGCGCACAATACATAAAAACACTTACAGTTCTTTGCACTATGGAGGCGGAATAATGTAAGAGAATGGGGTTTTCATAGAGATACACTAACCACAGACAACAAAACTCTTGAATAAGACTGAAAACAGTGAGGAAAAACCAAAGTCTGAAGGTAAAGTTAACCTTCCCTGACCATCGCACCTATCACACAGTGAATTCAGTATGCAACGCACCTAATGCACTCGGGAAGTGCGATGCATGTAGACTGACTTGAAGGCAGGGTGCGATGGTACCAGTGCGAGACTTTAAACGAGTTTTTACTCACAATTTGCAATTCAGTTCGGGGATTTAGGCCGAGTAAGTGATGTTTAGTATATGTAAATCACAGTGGCTGATCTAAGGGGGTTACTAGAGCCACCACTTAGGGAAATTAGACTGTTTGCGGATCGATTGTTTAATTCATAAACAAAACCTAGAGATAGACTGAAGCAACATTGATCTACTTTTCATTTGTATAACAAATGCAGTTCGAAGGCTAGCTAGCTTGGCTTCAGGCTCTGTCGTAAGTTTATAAAAGAAACAAAGATAGGCTAACAAACAATCTAGTCACTCCCCAGTGGAGTCGCCATTTTGTTATTGGGAATAGTGTCCACTCGGATGCTGTTATTCCCACTAAGACTGGTAGCTATCTTAGAAACAAACAAGTAAAGTCTACTTTCGTTTTCCTTTATGAAAATAGATAAGAGTGGAACAAGGGAGACCAACCTTAGTCTTGCTCTTGATTTCCTTATTTGATTCCTCTCCTTCCTGATAGAGCTTTGCTGCTTCTTCTTCATCTGCCCAGTTTCAAAGAGCACCTGTGGAATCACAACAACATACTACTATAGAAGAACAAATATCTATATTCATAAATAACACAGGACCAGATATGTGTTAACCATACAAATGCATATATAAGCAAAGATACAAGAATATGGAGGAAAACTTGAATAACTTTATTAAGATCAAAAGTACCAAGAGGATTAAAACCATATGTTCTGACCCAACATCATCCTCTAGCAAGAAATCCCTTCTTCACCTCAAGTAAAGCTTAAATCACCCAACACTATGAAGTTTCTCCAGAAAACCGACAACACTTCTCTACAAGATACAAAATTCCAGCCTCTGGATCTCTGTGATGAGGGATCTATATATAGATGATTGTAGGGGGGTGAGTAATCTTCTGGGGTCTTGATTAGTGTCCTCTCTCTGATAGTTTCTGTTTCCACTTGGAGAATGATGATCTCTTACTCATCCCTGGTCGAAAACAGAGAGGCAAGTGTCAGAGGGGAAGCTTCTGGAAGATTCCATGATCTTCTACCTCACAATTTGTCCCTGCCATTTTTCCATTCCCGACCATCGCACCCTACAGAGGAGCCATTCATTATGCATCACACCCTGTACACTAGGAAGGCGATATGAATCGCACCCTCTGCACTGGGTTTTCAGTATGGTCCAGTTTTGACCATTTATGAGCAGTTTTTAGTGGAGAACTTCTAGGAGATGATGTAATCAGTTGACCTTGTTCCTTTAGGCAGTGAAGCAACACTTTTAGGGACTTAGGAGCCCTCAGTTTATGGAAATTTATGATTGGGGTTGAATTGCCCAAAAATGTCTATGACACTATTGTAAAAACTCTGCTTTGAAAACATAATAGAGAGGCCACCACTGAAGGCTGGACCAGGAGACGTAGCCCAGGAGTATTAGGTGAACTCCTTATTAAACTTGTTGTGTTTATATGTTTTTCCTATTGTGTTTTCTCTAATTGCTCCAGTGTCTGTGCATTTTTCAATCTTATTGATCCATTGCATAAAATAACATAGGCATATCCATGCACATGAGTCTGTAATACCTTATTGTTTGTCTTCAATCAATTTCGGATCAAGTGGTATCAGAGCTCTAGGTTACTAAGGTTAGACAAGCTTGTGCTAGATTTTGTTGTTGAATGCTAACTAGGACAAAGCTCAAATTAGGAGGAGAGTTGGTTGAAGCTAACCCAGAAATTGGAAGAGTCTACCCTAAGAGGAAAATGTCAGAAGAAAGTCCCTTGGAATCAGACTCCTAGTTCATGGATAGTTTCATGACCATGAGTGCCATGGTGGAGGAAATGTATAGAGAATTTAAGAAAGGTAGAGATGAAGATTCAACAAACTCCAAACAATAGAAAGGAGTAGAATAATCTCTCCTCCATGACCATTCTAAAGGAAAAGGGAAAGAAGAAACGCTTCCCACACCTCCTAATAGCCCTGAAAATAAAAAGAAAACATCTTTGATTAAATTAGATGTTAAATTTGATTTTCTGATATATGATGGAGAGTTGAATGCAAAGAAGCTGGATAATTGGATTAGATAGATTGATGTGTATTGCAGGGTTCTGAGCATTGACTCAGACAAAAGTAAGATTCAACTAGCTAGCCTACACCTTGGAGGCACTTCTTTGGTATGGTGGGAAGGTAGGACACAAGCTAACATGAAGAAGCACGGTAAAATTCTTTCTGTCTGGAGTGAATTTGTTTTTGAAATTAAAAAGAGATTCTATCCACTAGCTTATATGCACCAAGCCATGATGTGCTGGCAAACTCTTCGCCAATTAAAAGGGAAAACTGTACAAGGCTACACCTAAGAATTTAGAAAGAGAGCTTTGATTCTAGGAATTTCTTTAGACTCACCTGAAACTCTGTTGAAGTATATAGGTGGTCTACACAGCTATTTAAAGCACACCATTCTCATGTTTAATCTCACTAGCATAGATGAGGTATCTGTTCAGGCTACACATCTAGAGGCTAGAGACAATAATGTGAACCCAGAAGTTGGGGGATCATCAAAACCTATTGCAAGAAAAATTAAGGAAAATAGAAAATAGAAATAGAAAGAGAAGAAGACAAATGTTGTACAAAAGACCAACCTTCATGCACTCATTGCAAGAAGGATGGACATGATGATGAACACTACTAGATTCTGCATCCGGAGCTGAGACCCAAGAAGTTCGATGGAAAAAAGAAGAAGACTGCTGCAACTATTCAAAAGGATTTGGGGTCAGACTCAGGAGATGAAACAACAATCGTGGCCATAGGTATAAAAGGTAAAATTTTGAAGCATCTGCTAGTAATTCTGCACAATCTACTGATAATGAAGAAAATGAGAGGAAAAGACATGATCTTTTTCTTATTCAAGTTATTTCCAAGCATCAAAAGATTGATACTTTGTTTGGTAGTGGCTCACAAGTAAATTTAATTTCTAAAGTAATTGTAAAGAAGCTGGGATTACTAGCCACACCTCATAAGAAGCCATATCCATTAGGTTGGTTATGTGATAAATCAAAGCTATAAGTGACTAGACAATGTAAACTTAAGTTTTCTTTTGGGTCAGCATTTGTAGATGAGGTTGAGTTAGATATAGTTCCTTTGGATATATGTGGAATTGTTTTAGGAAGTCCTTACTTGTATGATAGGAAATCTATTTCTATAGAGCTAAAAACAAGTATCAACTCGTTAAAGATGGAATCGAATATATTGTAAGAGCTCATAAACTCAAGAATAATTATACTCTCCTAAACTCAGGGCAGATTAAAAGAATTGTAAGTTCATGCAAACACTTTTTACTAATGGTTGTAAAGGAAAAGAAACCTGATAAAACCAATATATTTAAGGGCTATAATGCTACAAAACAAGCTGATTTAGAAAAAGTTGTTTTAGAATATGATATACTATTTCAAGAACCTAAAAGTATGCCACCCCAAAAGGAAATATTACATGATATTAATTTGCAGCAAGATGCTCCATTGCCTAACATCAGAATGTACAGGTTGTCTACTTTAGAGAATGTAGAAATCAAGAAGCAGGTACAGGAGCTGCTCGAGAAAGGGTTCATAAGACCTAGCACATCACCATGTCGGTCTCCTATTGTCTTGGTGAGAAAGAAAGTTGGCTCATGGAGAATGTGCATTGATTACCTAGCATTGAATAAGATAACAATAAAAAATCGTTATCCCCTTCCTTGCATAGATGAGCTATTAGATTAGTTAAAAGAAGCCATTTATTTTTCCAAGTTGGACTTGCATAGTGGCTACCATCAGGTCAGAGTTGCAGAGCAAGATGCATGGAAGACTTCTTTCAAAACAAAGCATGGATTGTATGAGTGGTTAGTTATGCCTTTTGGCTTAACTAATTCTCTTGCTACTTTCATGAGAGTAATGAATGATGCACTCAGGTCTTTTATTGATGATTTTGTCATCGTATATTTAGATGACATTCATATATTTAGTAAAACATGGGAAGAACATTTGAAGCATGTCAAGCAGATTGTAGATGTTCTGAAAAGAGAGAATCTCTACGTTAAGCTCTCAAAATGTGAATTTGGAAAAACATCTTTGAATTATTTAGGTCATATTGTAGGGGGTGGTGATTGGAAGATAGATCCCTCTAAGGTTGCAATCATTGTAAACTGGCCTAAACCCAAATCTGCTACAGAAGTTAGAAGCTTCTTAGGAGCAGCAAAATATTGGAGAAAGTTTATTGCTAACTTTTCCTTGATTGCAGCTCCCTTACATGCTTTAATCGGTTTGAACAAGGTGTTTCAGTGGGGAGGCAAATAGTAGAAAGCCTTCGACACCTTAAAAGAAAAGATTAGTACAACTCCAGTACTAGCACTGCCTGATCTTCAAAGACCATTTGAGATTGAAATAGATGCCAATGACTATGCCATGGGATCAGTGTTGATAGAACATGGTAAACCCATATGTTATCATTTTGAGACATTTAATTATACAGTAGTTAATTACCCCACATATGATAAGGAATTGTATGCATTAGTATAGAGTGTGAAAAATTGGAAACATTATTTAATGGGCAAAGAGATAGCTATACATACTGATCATCAACCACTTCAATATTTACACTCCCAAACTAAGTTGCAACAATTAAGACATGATAGGTGCATGGGTTTTCTACAACAGTTTCATATTGTCATCAAATATAAAAAGGGAATACACAATAAGGTTGCAAATATGTTGTCCAGACCAATCATAAATGCATCTACTATACTTAAGCATAATTTAGTATTGCATGAAAGCTACATCGAACAATATGCTTAATATATAGATTTTAAAGACATATATGAAACTTTAAGTCGTGGCAAACAAGTAGAAGAATTGGATTATCATGTTAAGGACCACCTCTTATATCATTTTGGAAAGTTATGCATTCCACAAAATGAAAGAGTAAAGATAATTAGAGAAGCACGCACTTCTCTAATATCAGGTCACTTTGGTGTAAGTAAAACAGTTGCACAGCTACAAAGATTTTTTTATTGACCAAAAATGAATGAGACAATTTCTAGATATGTAAGAGGGTGTACTATGTGTGCCAAAAGCAAGCCCAACAATAGAAAACTAGGCTTGTACACTCCACTACTAGTTCCTTCTCATCCTTGGGAAAGTGTTTCCATGGAATTTGTTGGGTGACTGCCTAAATCTAGAAAAGGTCATGACTATTTATATGTTATTGTGGATAGGTTTAGTAAAATGTGTATTTTAATACCTTATAAAAAATAGATTACAACTGAACAAACAACAAAGTTATTATTTTAGCATGTGTGGGTTCATTTTGGATTACCCACTTCCATTGTATTTGATCGAGATTCCCTATTTGTTGGGAAGTTTTGGTCGAGTTTGTGGGAATTGATGGACACCAGACTGAAGAAGAGCACAACCTTTCATCCACAAACAGATGGCCAAATAGAAGTGGTCAATAGGACAATGATCTAGTTTCTCAGAGGCTATTGCAACAAGCATCCCAAGCTTTGGGATGAACATTTATGTTATGTGAAGCATGCTTACAACCATGCTAAACATTCTTCTACACAGAGACCTCCTTTCGATACCTGTTTTGGTTTCACACCAAAGTCTCCCTTGGATCTTGTCTTTGGTAAAGACATAGCGGTTGATGGACACAATGATGTGGACAAGGCAACCAAGTTCATTGAACAAATCCAAGAGATTCACTAGGCAGTACAGGAATAGCTGGAAAAGAGCCAAGCCAAGTACAAGGCAAGGCATGATAAGCATCGGATTGAGCATAATTTCCAAGTTGGTGATCAAGTCTGGCTGTATATCAGTAAGGACAGAATGAAAGGTGAAGGTAATAAGTTAAAGCCAATAAGGTATGGACCTTTCAAGATACTTGAGAAAATTGGTGAGACTGCTTTTCGCCTTGATTTGCCAGCTTACATGCACATCTAATTAGTTATTAATGCAGAAAGCTTGAGACTATTTGACCTTCATTGATTGAAGATCCCGAAGAGCAGAGTCAGCTGCCTTCTATTGATGATCTGTTACCTGAATATCTCAATGAATTGCAAGAATATACAGTTCTGGACAGGAAGGTGAGAACTATGCATAGAGGGGATGTTGAGTACCTCAGGATTAGACTAAAAGGTTCAAAACCAAGTAGTGCGGAATGGATAGAAATTGGGCAAGCAAGGAATTTGTACCCTCACTTGATTGATGCTTAAAAACCAACTTTTGGTGGTCCAAAAGCTTTTTCAGTGGGAAGGCTGTGATCCAAATTGGATCCTAGAACACTCTCTAAATTTTTATGAACTCTGTAAAATTCATTACAAATGGCTGATGGAAAAAATTAAAGTAGTGCGGAATGGAAATAAAGTAAAGTGGCTGATGGAAAAAATTAGAGAAGTTGAGTTGGAAATGGAAGTTTTCATTTGTGAACCAGAGCAGGGTGAAGTTCTGGGTGAAGAAGAAGGAATTATTGATGATTTTTTGAACTTTTGGACAAATGCAGACCAACAGGAGAATGTAAAACCTTATATTGTTGAATCTAATAATTTTGATGTGATTATAGGTTTTGTAGAGGATGAGCAATATTTTGAAGTTGTCAAAAGTATGGAAGAGTATCTTTCAGAAGATAAAAAATTATGAAGTAAAGAATGATGGAGAATGTCTCTTGAATGAGAAAAGTAGTGAACTATTGCAACAAAAAGAATTTATTATGACGTTGATGTTTAAAGCTATGACAAAAAAAGAAAAATTTCTTGTGAAAGTAGATGAAGTTCAGTCTGAAGAACTGATATGTGAAGCAACAGTTGAGACTGTTGAACCTTGTAATTTAAAGTGATAATTTGTGTATAAATGTAGGAATCATAAGTAATGATGAAGCACTTATGAAGTGTCACATAGAAATTGAATTGATGGAGTATTTGTTGGGAAATTCAGAGTATGATAGTATGATTGGAGAGGAAGGAGTTCACTATAGTGGACAAGAGCAGAAAGACATGATTAGAGCAGATGATGTGGAGGGGAGACTAACTGTTAATCTTGAGAGTACATTATAGTATTCTTTAGAGAATTCTTTAAAGAGTTTGAATCAACATACTGATGTGCTAATAGAAGAGGAGAAATCAGAGCAACATACTGAAGTGTTGCTAAAGGAAGAAGAGGCATTGAGGCCTTATGTTTTTTATTTTAACAATTTTTTTGTGAGTGCAGGTTTAGTTGCAGATGCTGGAGGAAATTTGGCACAAATGAGAATCCAAATAAAGATTGTAGAAGAGGATTTTGTGGAAGAATTTAATCCATGGAACAGAGATGTTCAATTTCTGGAGAGAATGCTGGAAAGTCAGGATTCAATGCAGAAAGAGATAATCATGAAAGAGGGTAAGGATGAAAGGAAGGCAGAAAAAGTAAGAATAAGAGTAAGAATTTGAAAACTTCAAGGAGAATAACAACAGTTTGAAGAGTTAGTGAACAACAACAACAACCTAGAACAAAGAGAAAGAGGTAACAGTAAGTGGCAGAGTATGGACTAGCCCAAGGATGTGCTGGAAATGGAGATTGAATAATTATGACAGTTGATGATGAAATAGTCCATATGGAGAAGAATGACAACATGAAGGATGATCAATTAGAACTTGAACCTAATTGACAAGGAGAGGAAGATGAAACAAAAGACAATAGACATACAACAACAGGAAAAGTGCAGAGCATTCAGACAACTACAAACTAAAGTTTGGGACCCTGGAGGTTTTCTATCAACATATAAAGACACATGATTAGGAGATCACGAATGTTTTCTACTTTGGGAGTATGATGCAGGAGCATTCAACTCAAAAGAATCATTGTATTTTAGTAGACAAAGGTGGGTCTTGTGTTTTAAGGAAGTTGGTTTCCTAAGTGTTGAATTAATGTAATTATTAAGGTTTTGAGTGATTTTAATGAGAGAAGCTATAATAGGGATTTAATTAAGTATAGTGAGGCATATTTGTAAATGTTCTCAAATGTTGGAGAACATGAGAGATTTAGGATAGTTGAGAGATTTGAGAATCAGTTGTAAATATTATATTAGGAGTTGGTTTCCTAATTTGTGGATTAAAGAGGATCATTAGGGATAAATATGAGATTTTAGGATTTTGTTCAGAATTCTATGGATCTAAACTAGGAATTGGTTATAGAATATTTTGTATAATTGTAAGCCAAAAATATAGAGAAAAATTTAGTTAAGTTAGATAGTTAAAGGTTTGATTGTAAGCCTACGGGCAGGTAGGAAAACAGAGGCCACTGATATACAAGATCAGACCAAGGAGAGAATTCCTATGCAAATACCTTTATATAAATACAAACAACTTGATTCTAAGGTTATGTGTGTGTATGGAATAATTTAGTTATAATCTGTGTGTGAACTAGAGTAAGTTCGATGTAACAAAGGTTGCAGGTGGAGTTCGAGTAGAACAAAGAGAATAAATGATATGAAGGATCGTAATGGATCGCTTAAATCCATTCGAAGGATCACAATCGAGATTCAAGAGTGACTTTCTTAAGAGCATGCAGAGTTAAGCTCAGGAGGAGGTTGTGATGCGGGACATCTAAAGATTGAAACCCTGGAAGTAAACTGAAACCACATATAACTTTGAGAAACCATGTAAATGCATGAAGGAAGGAAGTAAATGTTCACATGAGTGTCAGATCATTTAGATTGAGGGATATTAATGGCAGATGAAGAATGGCAGGGAACATATCTGGATAGTCAGATCGATGGTGATCAACAACTACGGGGGTAGGAGAGTACAAATTTTTGTGATCGTGGCTGAAGTCCCGCACTCACTCCTAGCTGTCGATCTCATATTCAACTCATATATCATAGTCAACTGCGGGGGTTAAGGCTATTTTAATCTGTGTGCTAGCTGGAGTCTCACAAACTGTAGATTTGATGGCCTCTTATATCTAATGGTCATCACGTGCAAATAAGCTCATACAATAGTCAAGGAAGAAAGACAAGTTTATAAGCAGAAGCTGTTTATCAGGTGGAGAAAAAGTGGTAAGTGGTAATTCGGGTGGTCAACTGATTCCATTTAGAAGTCAAAACGTAGCATGTCAAAAGAGAGAGGAAACCACTTTATCGGGCGGGTAATCCCTGTGCAAGTGCCTCACCCGATATTGCTGTTAACCATTGGATCAAGTGTGCTTTGATCAATGGTGGGGGATCGCTGATTAGTTTCGCATTGCAATATTGCATGAGTGGATGAACCTTGGCCTTAAGAAAATGTGATTTGCGATGTGCGATGCTCGAGTGTATCATCAATCGTTGGATTGAAGGGTGAGATCAACGATGGAGATTGAAGCCGATAAGGGTTGGGCTTAAGCAGACCCGAGAAGTGTTAACAATGCAGGTTAAGTTCATTTGAGTTCCGGTGGATGAATGGGTTTAAGTGGCAATACAACACGACAACCGTTGATCTGATGGAGTGAAATCAATGATGGAGGTTGAATGCGATAAAGGTAGAGCGTCAGAAAATGTGAAAAGGCTGCAGATTGGTGGAAAGGTAAGGCTTATGTGTTTTTTATGTTTATTTATATTATATAAGAATTATAATAGAAATAATACAGATAAAGGTTTTATGGGTTAAGTTCGAATATAACCAAAGTTAAGAATGGGGTTGGGTTAATATGCGCGGGCTATAGAAATAACCAAAGTTTATGAGGGTGTATAAAGTCCCACTGGAAAGTTTAATGAAGGTTTAGACTATTGAATAGTCAAATATAACGTTTTCGCATAAAACTTAATTAAGAAAATTAGACCTTTATTTAAGAAGGTTTTCACCTTGGATTAGGTGATTAAGGTATGGGACCAGTGACATACAATTTATTTGCATAATGTGGGTATTGTCGGCTTAGCCTGACATCACATACTGGAGGAAAAAGAGCACAAATAGAGGAGCTTGTGGAGGCTTCTAGTGAATCATTGGAGAATGGTAATCATGGGTGCCCTATGAAAGAAGAAAAACTTGAAGAAGTTGTTATGAAGCAACAAAAATACATGGAACAATAGCTACAAAAACTAGGGATGCCATAGAAAGGGTGAAGGTGAAAAAGAGAAAATTGAAAATTCCAATTGGTGGAAAGACCCCCAAGAAAAGGGTGTGAGTGGTTGTTGCACGAAAAGATACCCCAACACTTGAGGAACATCATGTTATAGTTGAAGTAGAGAAACCTAAGGAACATATTGTTACAAATGAATCAAAGAAACCCGAGGAACAACATGATGGATGGAAACAGGAAATATCTGAAAAGGAAGGTCCCTCTAAATTTGAAATCCTTGTTGTTACACCAAAATTCAAGGAAATAATTAAGGAACAAAATGATGGAAGAAAACAAGAAAAGCCTACAGAAGAAGACACCCCTGTATTTGAGGATGTTACTGCTGCATTAGAATTTGATGGAGGATTCAAGGAACAACATACATAAGGAGAAAAAACAACATAAGAGTTGATAGAAGAAAGGGAGGTTGCTCCCTCACCAAGTAAGATTGAAATAAACGCTCTTTTCTATTGAAAATTTGAAAAAGGACAATGAGGAGTCAAGGAAACAACTTGTCTTGGTGGAGAAACTGTTTCAATTTAAGATGGAAAGTGGACTAGACATGTTAGTAGAGGTAGTAGAAATAACATCATCCACTTATTTAACTATGAGATATTGTAAAGTGTCAACAAATGTTTAATGAAAGTAGGGTTATTGAATCTATTATTGTTATAGTATGAGTTCAAGTAGGAAAACATGATGAAGAATTTCAACTTTATTCTCCACAAGAACCTACTAATGACATTGTTGTTACACAAGAACCAACAATTGAAGCAGAGCAGGAGAAGGAAAATAGTTCGTTGATCCAAAAGTGCATGTTTATTCCATTGCTGTTACACAAGAACCAACAACTGAAACATAGCAGAATGAAATTAATATGATTGCTACTCCACATGAACTTATCGACGATGTTTTTGTTACACAAGAACCAATAGTTGAGATAGAGCATAAAGAGGAGAAAGGGGATAGAGAAGAGATTTTAGACACTAAAGCTATAACAAAATTTGAAATAACACATTTGAAACCAAAATAGTTATTGAGAACAACATTTATGCTTGGAGAAGTGGAAAAGTGGAAGAAGATAATAGTTTTTCCTAAGGATAAAGTTATTTTCTTGGAACAACTTGAGGATATGGCCAACATACTTAAGAGGGAATGGGATGTAAAGATGAAAATTAAAGACTATGTAAGAATTCAAAGAGAGAGGAATCATAAAATAAAGAAAGTAAAGGAATTACAAAGAGAAGTGCAATTGTTACAACAAGAGGAGGAACTCATTTATGAACTGATCAATGGTTTTCTATGTGGTAGGATTCATTCTCCATATTATCCTTTATATTTTCAAGAATAACATTACCTTTTTCAATTGTAAATTCTCAAGGAAAAGAGACCATACAAAACAAGGGAAATCTAAGATTTCTAAGAAACTTTACAGAGTGCCAATTTTTTATAGTAACATTTTTTGTGCGAGCTGTATCTGCAAGATATCGCCTATATTGGAGATCAATATTTTAATTTGACACGTTATGTGGGAGATGTGCAATTGAGATATTTTGTATCTTTTGTTCAGAAACATGCAGGTTTGAAGGTTGGACATGATACTGTAATAACTAATGAGGGGTGGGAAGGTTGTGCATCAGAAATGATCTCGACTCAGCTGAAGCTCTTTCCCATAACTACAATAATATTTGGAAATTTATAGCCATGAAAGCATATGATAATGGATCATAGAGAAAAGGTTCTATGGGGATGCCTTATAAATATACAAGGGTTGAAAGCTAGAACATTAGTAGGAAGCAAGCTAAGATGGGACCTTTGCCAATAAGAGTTAAAAGAAAAGGACTCCTTTTGTCATCAAAATTTTATGCAATATCTCCCCATGGTCCATGAATATGTGGAGTGTATTAAGAGAAGTGGTACATGATGGATTGGACTGAGATTCAAATTTCCTCTTGTTTGGCTTATAACTTATCAATATCAACATCCATACCATCCTTCTAATAAAATATGGGAAACAGAGTTGGTCCTTTCTTGAGGCTACAGGGCCAGAGGAGAAGATATTGTAGGATCTTATGATCTCATATGACTACACTCTCAGCATATCAGGAACCAATCAAAAGGGTTTTCATGAGGACATGTAGATGCTTAAGCTGGGGGGAGATGTTAAGCCATGGAATTGTCATATTTTTGTGTCTATTTTCGTATTTCTTTTTCCTCCTTTTTGACTAATGAGAACACATTCTACCACTGTAACAATCTTTATTCACCTAAGTATGTCCTTTTCCATATGTCACTTTGTTAGTCTAATTCTTCTTATAATTTTGCATAAGAACAACTATATTAGGTTTTTTTTATCATAAAACTAATATATGGGTTGTTTAAGGTTTAAGTGGTCTGTTGAAGTTGTTGTTACATGATTACATCTTCAATTCCCTTTATTAGTTTGGATCAAAGGCTTTGTGAGTTGTTGTTGATACACTGTTGATACATGAATAGTTTACCTTTCGCATGCTATCTTTTTCCAATCATTCATATGGACCAGATTTAGAGCACGCCAAGTCAAAGTCAATTCAACCACCGAGAGATATTCATGGAGCAAACATATCACCTAGTTAAGATTCTCCGTGAAAATCATTGTAATTAAGGGAAATTATTACAACTTTACCCCTACTATGGAAAATGTTATATGATATATTTTTATTTTAAAATCACATGAGAACCAAAAGATTCTCATGATGATATTATTGTTGTATTTGAAAATTATAAAGAAGAGAATTTTTTTCCCATGGGGGTAGCGGATATTTTATAGAGATAGGATTGGAAGGGGTATGCTATCACTCAGAGAAAACCTTGGTTGTGGGAAAAAATCTAAGGTAACCTCTAACTGCTTTGGTTTTGAAGTTGGTCCTTCAATCCAGAGGGGGATCTTTCCTCAAACTCAACTACTTTAGGTCACAACAGTAACAGGTCTGTAAAACTATGGCAAAATTAGTGTAAACTTGTTGATGTTGGTTGGAATCTGGAGAAAAAGACATACCATTGACAATGACATATAATTTGGCTTAAATTGTAGATCACACTAAAATATTCAACAAAGGAAAGGTAGCTAAGCAAATCTGAACCATTGATTTGCTGTGCTGAAACACAGAATATAAGAAAAACAATCCATTGCGAAGGAGAATCGAACAAATGAATTCCAAAACCATATTTAGAAAGAAGAGTGCAAATGATTAAATCGATTAACATAGCATCACAATGAATGAATTATGTTTACTATCTCTCTTTTAACCATTAGAAGATGACACATCATGTTAAAAATAAGCACATTAAACTGGAGAAAAAAATATTTAGAATACTTAACACATGAATATTTGTTGTAGTTTATGTTTGTCTTTATTAAAAATATCCCAAAAATACAAATCACAATAGTTTCTTTAACAAAAACTGAACCCCACCTTCTTACAAAATCACAGTGTTTATAGACTTTATAAAAACAAACTACTACTATTGTTCTAGAAATAAAAAATCTCAAATGATTTCAAAATAAAAAATAAATGAGAAATTGTTGCAATTATATCGAGCTATTAGAAATGTCGGAGTCTTTGAATCTAAATTTAGTTCAAATTTTGACTGATATCATGCCTTCAAATGATGGATATGATCACCAATGAAATCTTGATTTGAGCCACAAAAATAATAGGATTTATACTGCCACATACTCAAAATCTAGAATTGACTAAGTAACTCATGATTTGATGTTGATTTGAGGTCTAATATCTTGCTGAAAGGTTCCCCCTTTAACTACCATTTGGATGCCTAAAAATTGTGAGATGCTCTGCCAATTGTTGACAAGTTATTATGCTTTCAAGAAGTAACAACAATATCCTTGAAAACATGGATCCAACCGCTTAAGGATTTTTATCAACCTAAAATCCCTAAAATCCTGTAGTTTCCCATTTTCTACCTTAAAAACTGAATAAAAACCTCACTTTAATGATATAATTTAGATGCCTTGGAAATTATTTCTCTTACCTCTATGGTCAACCCCATTGTTTATTGCCAAGTGTTGTATTATTTATTTTCATTTGTCTGGAGTTAATATTCATAGAAAAACAAACTCGATAATTAATTAACACTTAACAAAACCTAGAAAATAGCTTGCAGAATGGTTGAATGCTTGAGTTGCTGAAATGCTCGTCCAAAGTTGGAAAACCGTTGGAAATAATGGAGTGATATTTTCCTTCAAATCTAGACATTTTGTTTCCACTTGTAATTTAATGCTTATCGAACTCCTGAGTTTGCTGATCTTGTGCTTATAGATCTAAAAGTAGCATTGATCATAATGATTACAAAATATCTGGAGTTGTTGAAGTCTTGAATATGAAATTAGTTTAACTATTGATTGATTCTTTGGCCTTGAAAATCTCTGCCACGTGTAACTGGATTCCACCTCATCCTTGATTGTTGATATTATGTTGAAAAGTGTTTTCCACTTGTTCATTAGATTCCCAAGTTGAATTGATGAGGTGTCTCATCAACAGTTGTCCTTGAACTTTTTTTTGGTGAAATCCTGAAAAATAGACTTCAAAGAGCCATTTGAATCTCCAAAATTGTGATAGCTCTACAAGATATGAGAGAGTTTTTGTTAATGGGTCCATTGTTGACAAAAAAGTGTTTTGATTTTCAAAAATTCATTCACATTTGTTCATAAATCATGCCCAAAGCTACTGTCTTTGACAGGAAAAAACATCTAAAAAATAGAGTTTTGTCAAATGAAAACAAAACATGCTTTGGCACCTTTTCCTTTTGACTGCTGAGTTTGGGTCATTATATTTGAAATAATAAATTTTCCATGAATCTTAGGCCAAATCAAACAAAATAAGACTCATTTATTTGGCCATTGCTTACTTGATCACACTTTCAAATTGACACTGATAATCCAGTTGTCAGCACTTTATACTATTTTTTACAAATTGGCATTGACAATGAAACTATCAGTGCCTTAAAACTATTAACGAAGATTGTGATAACAACTGGCTCCACAGGGATGCTGTCAATTATAGATGGTAGCAATAACCTATATAGAACAAAGCTCTGATCCATTGGGTTGATCCCAACTGAACAACTGGAACGTGCAACTGAAATCAAACTACAATTGTAAACCGAAACTAGAGTTTTACATGTTGTAAACAAAAAAATGAAATTTCTGAAAATTGAAACTGAAATTTTATACAAAACATGCTCCAAGTGCTCAGGTTATTCGTACACCAACCTATCCTAAGCTGCTGGATTTTTTTTTAGTCAAATGACACTAAAATGCCAATGCAACTAGTCACGTAGCTTCTCAGACAATATGGATTTTTGACTATGCCTGAACCTAGTAAAAAATGACCAACACAATAGCAAAGGTGACTGATTATGGATCTGCTTCTGATAGTGGAAATATGGCTATAAATTCAAGCTAAAAAAACTCTCCATATAAACAAATATGGGATCATAAAACTCATATTTTTTTGATGATGTTCAATGTATTTTGTGACTAGAACATCCTTCTTGGACTATTCATGTGTTCTCTCTTTATCACACCATTTCCCCAGTTGCGAATTGAAAAAAGCATCCTAAAAAACATAACATCCCCCACTCAAAAAATCAGAGGGAAACACTATATCCTCTTTTTTCTCTAGAAAGAGGATTTTAAAGGACTAATTATGATATTAGGAATTATTGGATTGTATTTGAACCTCTAAGACCTCAATAATCTTCTCAAGTTCTCCATCGAATGTTTCTAAAAAAGAGATATTATCCTTGAAAGAACATTTTCATGAATGCAAATACATAGGTAAAAACCTTGAAAACATGCATCAATATAATCACCATCAGAATTGTCCCAATATTCCTTAAAACCTTCAATAGAAACAAGATTTTTAACATACCTTGTCATATCAATTGACTATGCAACTAGATCTATAGTTCAAGCTATGAATTCTTCATAAAATGGCGTTGCCATGAAAGTTTTGACTTTTGGAATCTGAAAAAGGAGTCTCTATGTGAATGATGTACGACTCAATGGCATCTAACTGCTGTTCACCATCAACAATAAAAATTGGATCTTGTCATTCTCCCTGGGAAAATTTCACCTTCGCTCTCCAACAATGACGCCAAAATTTTATGGCTCAGAGAAAACCCTAGTTGTGGGAAAAAATCTAAGGTAACCTCTAATCGCTTTGGGATTGAAGTTGACCCTTCAATCTGGAGGGGGATCTCTCCTCAAAATCAACTACCCTAGGTCACAAAAGTAACAGGCTTGTTAAACTATGGATTGATTAATGTAAAGTGGTTAATATTGGTTGGAATCTGGAGAAAAATACATATCATTTGGGCGATGGAGTCTACTTTGGCTTAAATTGTAGATCACACTAAAACATCCAGAAAATGAAAGGTAGCTAATAAAATATGAACCATTGATTTGCTATGATGCAAGGCAGAATATAAGAAAAACAATCCACTGGGAGGGAGCATCAAACAAATGAATTCCAACACCAAATTTAGAAAGAAGAGTGTAAACGATTAAATCTATGTAGATAACATCACAATGAATGAATTCTTTTTATTATGTCACTTTTTCCATTAGAATATGACACATCTAGCAAGATGAAGCATATTAAAGTGGAGAAAACATATTCAGAATACTTAACACATGAATCTTTGTTATCGTTTTCGATTCTCTTTATTAAAAATATCCCAAAATATATAGAGCACAATAGTTTCTTAAAAAACCTAACCCTACCTTCTTAAAAATCACAGTCTTCATAGACTTTGTAAAAACAAATTATTACTATTTTTCTGGAAACAAAAAATCTCAAATGATTTGAAAATAAAACATAAGTGAGAAATTGTTGCAAGTGTATCGAGCTATTGGAGATGTTGAAGTCTTTGAATCTAAATTTAATTCAAATTTTGACTAATATTACGCCATGAAATTATGGATATGATCACCAATGAAATATGGACCTGGGCCATAAAAATAATAGGATTTCTACTGTCATATACTCAAATATGGAATTGATGAACTCCTGATTTTATGTTGATTTGAGGTCTAATATCTTGTTGAAAAGCGCCCCCTTTTACTACCATTTAGATGCCTAAAATATGTGAGATGATTTGACATCCGTTGACAAGTTATTATGCTACCCTGAAGTAACAACAAGATCCTTAGAAACATGGATCCAACTGCTTAAGGATTTTTATCCACCTAAAATATTGTAGCTACCCATTTTCTTCCTTAATCACTGTATCAAATCCTCACTTTAATGATCTGATTTGGATGTGTTTCTGGGAAAACTAGTGTCTTTTCGATCGACTAGTGCTCTAGGAGTGGCAGCTATCCTAGAAACAAACAATCAAAGCAATTTGGGATCTTTTCTATGTATGATAGATAAGAGAGAGGCAAAGGAACCAACTTGGATCTTCCGTTTGACTCCTTGCTTGATCTCTCTCCCCCTTGATAGAGCTTGCAACTCCTCTCCTACTTATCCCTCTTAGAGAATACCTGTAGAAACACAACAAACAAACACCATCAAAGCATCTTGATCTATTATATCATAAGCATTGCAGAATCAGAAATACAATGAACATACAATGGCATTCACAAATAATAACATTCACAATTGCGCAATTGTATGGAAGAAAAATCAAAGAACTTTATTAAATAGAAGGGAGAATTACAACCCAGCTATCTGATCCAGCATCATCCTCCCAGCATCAAAGCCCTCTTCACCTCATGAAAAGCAAGATCACACCAAGAATACAATGCTCTCTCTCAACCTCAAACTATCAGCACTTCCTTGCAAATTACAAAATTCCGGCCTCTAGATCTCTCAGATGAGGGATCCATTTATAGATGTGTGCAAGGGTGTGAGTCATCTCTGGGGTTTTGATTAGTGTCATTCCACTTGTTGTTTTTGGTTCCACTTGGAGATTTCTTGGATCTCTTACTCATCCCTGGGCGAATTCAGAGAGGCAAGTGTCATATGAGAAGTTTTTAGAAGATTCCATGAGCATCCACTTAGCAAACTGTCTCGGACATTTGTCTATCCTCACTCATCACAATCTATAGAAGACCTCTTCAGTATGCATCACACTTGGCTAGTGTAGGAGTTAGTATGCATCGTACCCTGACCGTGGAGTAGTCAGTATGGCCCTGTTTTGGCTAGTTCTGGATAGTTTTTTAGGTGGAACTTTTGGGGAATGATGTAATCAGTTGACCATGATCCTTTAGGGTATGAAACAACACTTTTAGGGGTTAAAGGGCCCTAGTTTATCAAAATATAATATTGGGGTTGAAGTGCCAAAATATGTCTATAATAGTTGCCCCCTAAAGCATGAAGTCGTAAATCTTTGATGTCGGGTGATATGCTTTATCATGAGGATCCGAGGTTTTCGAAACTGGAAGGTTACCTGTATAAGATACAATACAATACATCATCATAATATAATTTTCATGATCTAGTTGAGGCGGGCATTCCCATGCTTAACTTTATAAATTAATTTCATGTACATAGAAAATATAGTCGTCTGCATATGCAGACTGGTGATTCTTCAAATGTAGATTCATCATCCCTGGCTCGGATGACCATCTGTGTACATTTGATGTCTTTATATCCTTTAATATATTGCAGCCCGGACGGATGAAACTAGATCCGGGGTCTTCAAAACTTGTTCAATCTTCGCCCGATGTACAAGTCAATCCATGTGAAGAAATGTTCTGAAGTCGAACATGGAAAGACATCTTTTGATTACCAGCCAATAATGTGAGCTGTTAACAGACGTGAGAGGAATCACCAATAATGATGATGACCCTCAAGGTACTACAGTACAATTCACGTGGTGTGAATATATGATCCGATGTCTAACACCATGCAAAATCTTTCGGTCGAAGGGCATTGATGTCAACCTGTCACTGGAAGTGAGAAACTTGCCATTGCGGCATGCAAGCTTCAAAGCATTGAAAGGGGTGTTTCTAAGTCAACTTCTTGGATAATGAGCTGATGTCGACAAGTAGTGACCCATCGTAGAAGGGCCTTAATGTATCCCACATCTAGGACACGAAATGAAGCAAATGATTTTCTGGAGGTGAAAACGATCTGACGACACAAGGTTTAGGAATGTCGATCATGAAAAAATGGAGGGTGAAGGTAATACAATGGATAAGGCATTAACTGGATGGTGGTTTCTCAAATGAATGAATTCTCTTGAACATATCAGTGACACTGAGATGGATTGGTAGCATTAACCTGTTATGAAACCAGCTCAAGAAAAGATAGAAAAGATAGATCAACGACTTAGAATTCAGCCTCTTCGAGGGGGAAACCTCCTTTACATTACATAAATGAACAATTCTTGGATGATACAATGAAAAGACCTCCTTTCCTAATATATAGGAGTCCTAAGGGCTCATAACATAACCAGAGCCACATAACAATAATAATGTAAGGGCACAAGAATAATAATAGTGGGCTTCTATGGGGCACAATAGTAACAATATGGGCACTACATGGGTACATCAATATAATAAGTGGGTTGTACTAATAACAATAAGGGGTTACACTAGTAGTATAGGGGCCTAACAGTGACTCATGGAGCTCATGATGACATGAGATTGTTGTGACTTTTAGGGACTTCATATATGGTGGACTTGGAGAATCTGATGCATTGAGGAGCTGAGGTCAGGGACTTTGATGTAGGTGCATACTTTCAAGTACATGCATGGGTGTGACTTGAAAGAGTCACTTGATGTGGATTATCGATATGAGACACTTTGGAGTGATGGAGTTACAATGATGGTGATGCCTTGGTGGCAACACTTGGGCATGGGTTGAGCCAAGACTCAACTAATTTGATATGGGAGCTGATGGATCTTTGGTCATGGGTAGCACATGGATAGATGAGGCAGGTGTATACTTGTTTCTATGGCAGACTTGAGGGATGACACATTGCAAATGTGATGGAGGTAGCTTCAAGGACATGGATGTGGCACACCGAGAGTTGGAGTTTGATGAGAGGGTCTCTTCATATTGAGGAGGCACACATATGGATGATGTTGCGATAGATGTGGCTAATTTCATATAGCACATTGACACCAAACATCATGGACATGTTGCAGATGAGATGAGGACTACTTCATGGAACTGAGCATGGCTTGTACTTATGGAGATGGATTCTTGATCGAGTTCAGGATGTGGCAGGATGTCTTGAGAAACAACTGATGGTGGCATGAGGAGGTGCATTCTCATGGTTTGAGCGTGATGGTTGGATTAGCTACCTGACTAGTTTGAGTGATGAGGGGATCCAATGTACATAATGACGTTGCTTTTGGGTTGACATGTTGGCATATGGCAGAGATGTGTTAGCCTTGTGTTGGAGTATCATGGTAGCAGTTCACACGGGGACGACACATGATGAGGTCGACACGATATGTTGGAGTGGACATGTAGCTTGAGATGGAGGGGCTAGCCTTCCATGGTGGAGAGCAGCATGGGGAGATTGTGACAGGTGGTCGATGGTCATGTACATCTGGCATATGACATACTTTGGTATGGACTATCTTGGTAGCAGTTGGTTGCTGAGATGAGACATGGTGGAGATGAAGTCCTACATATGTTGTAGGGATGTTTCCCATATGTGAGGAGAGTTGACATCATGGATATTGATGCTTGGAGGACGGTATGTTGTCGAGGACGACAACGACTTTAGGTGGAGGAGGATGTAATGCCTTCTTGGTTGTGCGACGGGCGGGCGCCGGGCGACTGGGCGTGCACGCGATGGATGGGTGAGTTTGCGACAAACTGACGGGCGCGCACGACGGGTGCGCGGGCAGAACGCGGGGGAGGCACATGGGAAGGCGACGTTCCTACGAACTTTGTGCAACGAAAGTGCAGAACTTTACGACACTTGGAGAAATGCGAGGCACGTTGGTGAGTTTATATCCTAGATGGCGTGGGGATGTTGGGGGCTGGCTGACATGCTCCAAAGCGCTATGAAAGGGGTTGTTCAACGTGGTTATGTGGTCAGCCCAAGAGCCACCACACCCCACTACCACGCATATATATATGAGTACGTTGGGAGTTCATAAACCATTCAATCATCACCTTTGATCTTCACAAAGGACTCAAGAGGGAAGTGCACAGAAAAGGAAGGAGAATGCGCATATCTCATAGAAGGCTGTACACTTGGTAATATTCTTGGAGTTGGACGGAGGTTGGGAAAGGTGTGCGCGGGGTGTACGAATGAGTGCAGATTTGTGCAGGGCTTGAGGAGGAGTTCTTGGTGTCTCGGGTGAGCACCCTCCTACCATGCAAGATTGGCACAAATGTTGTAAAGGCAGATTTATGCCTCGGTTGTAAAATTGACTAAGTATAGACTTGGAGTTTTGCCAAGTATACTTGATGGTTGTATTATTGAAAGACTGATATAATATATTGTTGGGCAGACTTGTTCAAGAGTTTCGCCTCCCCTTTATATCGTGCAATTGTTGTTCTCTTTTATAATTGCTGATGATAATGAATAAAGTATGGGTGTTCATTGATATAAAGGATAACTAATATTATACTTGGTTGAGAAGCACAAACTAAGTACACATTTGTGAATTAGGCGTAGTCCATGTGCACAAGTATTGTTCAAAAGAAAGTGTCCGGTGGTGCCGCACCTCGCCGGCACAGTTGAGAGACCACCGTAGACTTGGGGGCGTGACACTCAGGGGCTAGCCAGCGCTTCACCACCGAGCACTAGCAGCGGAGCTCTCTCTACCGCCAACTTGGAGAATGTCGCTATCATTGAAGCTGCTTTTCTTGGAGGAGCCTTCTACTTCCTTTAAGCCGCACCATGGGTTCTTCTCATTTCATCTTTGATTAGATTACATGTTTCTCTTTTTCATATTCTTTTCTATGATTCCGCTCCTGGCCACCATATTTGGACATCCTTTATTGTATAATTATTTCTTTTTTTGGTGGAGAATTAAGTATAATTTCTGCCGGAGGATTTTTATTTGGCACTTTCAATTGGCAGTGATCATCAAGCATGCATTTTAAACCATCGATATATCCAACAAAATATTTGGTTGATGTGGAAAATAATAATGTATAATTGAATGGAACTCGAACAATTGATGTGATGTTTTTGTGTTTTAGATCTCCATAGATATATCATGGATGGTATGAAATGAGCATTGCATTCTTAATATTACATTAGCATGACATAAGTATCCGAAATAAATGAGTATTATCATTATAAGTCTGCATTGTGCTACCAAGTTTTGATCTAGACTAATAATGTGAAACAAAGTATGAATTATAATTCACTAAGCAAAACGATGATTTTGTGGCTACTAAAATGAAAGAAAAAAAATGTTATTTTACGGAAAAGAAATTCAAAACTCTCAGTTGTTTTTTTACTTGGATTAATGTAACATTCTATATTAGCTATGTCTACAAATAATATTTAACTATATTTTAAGGAATTAAGATAGATAATCGCATTACTTATCTCTACAAACTACCATAGATTTAGATAGGTTCACAAATAATATTTACCTACTATTTCAAGGAATTAAGATAGATAGTTACATTAGTTATGTCTACAAATCCACATAGATTCATTGATCTAACATGAGTCGAGAAGTATCTAAATTTGCAAATTTTTTTATGAACCCACATTATTTATATATTTTGTATAATTTTTATTTTTTCAACTTTGATGACGGAATACCCCTTGACTCAATAACAATTGTCCATTATTTCAAGCAATTAAAATAAATAATTACAGTAAATAAACTAATATTTCATAGCAAGAGATTCTAATCAAATAGAAAGTTCAAAAGCCATCCACATAACTTCCACTTACTAAGCAAAAAAAAGGAAAGGAAAAAAAAAAAATTAGGGGAGAATACTTTGTTGAAAATTTGCTAATAAAAATACAATTGCAAGCTTCAAACACCAGTGAGAATACAAGTGCAAGCTTCCATCATTGAAGTGGTAAGGCTGGAATTTTTTAGATAATTTAGTTTTCATTAATTCAAATAGTGTTAAATTAAAAAAATTAAAAAAATATAATTTTAAATTTCAATCTTTGTAGTAGTGAGAAAAATTAAAATAATTGGATTTTGGTTCCTAAATGTGAAAAGCTTATAATACGGTGATATCAAATTTAAAAAAAAAAATGGTTACTATTTTAATGTTTTATTTCTATGGTGTTTTGAATTTTTCCTTGAATAAGGGTGGAGACAAATATGTTTTCTTTAGAGTTGTGAGTTTTATGAACTAAGTTAAAAGATTAAATATGTAAAAAGAAAAAACTAGTATCCTAAAATTATAAAACAATATATGTTTAATTTATATAGATTACATTTTAGGAATTTTTTTATGGATTGCACTTTAGTAAATGTGAAAAAATAATGTGAAAAAAGGTTTATAATAAATTGCTAGTGTGGTTGTGAAACAACTCTTTAAAAATATCAAATTGAACTAATTAAAAGAAAAATAAATTTCACTTATTTTCATGAAATAGTATAACAAAATACAAGAATTAGAAAATTTAATGGATTAAACCAAATTCTTGTACTAGGTTGAGAATTGACTTTAAAGTGATCATCTCACATAAACTATGGGTTTCTTTACCAACTCCAGTTTAAAAAAAAAATATTGTGATCTAAATATAGGTATGTTATTCCTATTAAACCTACCTTTAAGAGATTCCCTTATGTTTTTATTTAATTCCAATTCGTGGAGTTGACTATGAGTGATATTTTTTTACTGCAATTGTTGATACGAGTCAATAATATTTATGGCTTAAACCAGACATTTGAGAGGAATAACCTATTGTTCTTCAGTAAACATTAGATTTTGTTGTAAGCTGTATTTTGTAGAATATGTTAAGAGATAGTTATTTAAGAATGAAAATATTATTTATGCCGCACCATGTTCTAAAGATATTTTTTACATTTTTCTTTTTTTTAAATTTCCCCATTTTTATTAAACTTTCCACCTCCTTACTATATGGACATTCTAGCATGAGGTGATCAATGGTTTCTTCTACTTTAAGACATTGTCAACAACATCATGATCTTCCAAGTTTATTTTCTCTTTCAGGAAACGTCCTAGGTTGCCACATTGTTGAATCAAATTAGCCAAATAAAGACTTTGAGTTTTGTGGGACATATTAATCTCTATGTAGTTTTCCATGGTGTAGTCTAACTTATACACGAAATGGTCTTTCTTCGTATCATTTTTCAAGCTAATTTTAATCAAAATCCGAAAGAGACTTTTGAAAATTTGAGGTTAGGTTGTTTAAATTATAAAATTTGAGTGACCTAGGGCTTTTTCAAGTTTCTAATTCTATTTATGGATTCAAAAAAGTATTTTAAACAAAAAAAAAGTCACATCCTAGCTTGAGCTTGTATTATCAAATTTCGGTGAAAAACAATTTCATATAGAAGATAGACTACATCATTTTCCACTACTATATCTATCCATATTCTCTCCCTTATTCTACTATTAGAGGTACATATACTCCTACAAAAATCAATGATAATATCAACTATGTGTTATATCCATGTTGAATAGAAAAAGAATTACAAATCTCTATCATACTACTATAGAATTCACTTCTCAACACAATGAGGATAAAGTCCAAGGATAAAATTCATAAGAGTTTGTTAAAATCAAATTTTAACCCCACAATTAAAAAAATCAATTGAAAGGACAAGTTTTTGGTTAGTAAAGAGAGAAACGGGGGAAGAAATGTGCCTAGACCAAGTTTAGTAGAGTGAGTTAAGATTGTATAGATAAAGAGAATATACTTTATGGAAAAATATAGTTCATATATAAAAATGAACAGGTCTTAAAAAAATTCTAAGGGATGAATAGATTAAGTAAACACCAAAATATATTTCATAAATCTTACCAAATCCAAATATCTCACAACAAAAATTAAGAATATTTTTGAAGATAACATAATTGTAGAAGGTCCCCAAATTAGGGTGGAAATCATAGCAAATTGTGGGGGGAGGAGGGAGGTGGGCGGGGCAAGGGGGAATGGCGCTTCACCATCCCCCCATCGCTAAAGGGGCAAGGGTCATCCCACCCTCGAGTTGGAAATTCCAAATAATACTCATGCAATACACTATACACTTCCCAATCGAGCTCTTAGCTACCCTAAATGCGAAGGTAGAGACTACTATGCAAACCTTGTCTACATACATGTTTTTAGCTTGGTTTTGGTTGAGTCTCAACATTACTATCCTGTTGTGGAGTGGGGAGGACCTAGCCACCCTACCTTCCATTTTTTTCATAGTTTTGTTTGTCTTTCATTGGTAAGGGAAGGCCCAAGTCTTTCTTACCTAACCTTCCCTATGGTTGAGAATCCTACCAAACATTTAACTAATTCTTCACTAGGAGATGCAACACATCACTAGCCTCTTAAGATTTGATTGTTGAAGGTGAATGGAAATTTGTGGAATCCAACATCAGTTGGGCGTGTGGGCGAGATCTCGACACTTCAGAGCTCCATCTCTATTTCCATGTCACTGGCACTAGGAATTAGCTGCTTCTTTCTCCCCAACAGTATCAATCTTTTCCCTCCCTCTCCACTCAAATCTGCAAAAACATTTTTATAATTAATTATCCTACTCATTATAATTGCATAGATGGTATTAGTTTTTGCATTGTCTACATGATTTTTGTCATTGCACTGTTGTATGTACATGTCAACACTTTGAATTTTTGTTTGTACCAGCCCATTTTTAGCATTGACCTGAAAGTTGAGCCTTTGTCAACAATTCCCAAGTTGGTCATTGATATCATTATTTCTCGATCAATTAGCTTCCTTGGCACATTTGTATGCTCTGCTTCTTCAAGCTCAATGTAGCTTTCCATTCATTTTCCCAACACCCATCCTTGTTGTATATCCTTGCTTCCCTTTCGATAGTTCAGATCATATAACCTCTCACATGTGCACTCATACTTATCCTTTTATTATTCACTATCCTCCCATTTTTACCTCCATGCCTCGCCAATGCATGAGAAGTAGTGTTATAGCTACAGCTTTCCATTGATTTTCTCAACATCCCTTTGTGTTGTATCCCCATTCTTCCCTTAGGGAAGTTCAATTGAGACAAAATTTCCCATGTGCACTCCCACTTATCCTTTTATTATTCACTATCATCCCATATTTACCTCCATGCCTCATCAATGCATGAGAAGCAAACACAAATCCTCTAGTCGAGGTGAAGGGAGCTCACAAGGTTAGCTTTATTCTGAATTTATGGTCTAGAGTTACTAGGACCATACTTCTAAGTATGTACAACATGCAGTGAACTAGGCTATTGTTGACATAGTGATAGAGATAAATGAGCACACTTATGAGAAATGATAAAGTATGATTGAATGACGCTAGAACAATTGATGTGGGAATTTTGTAATTTAGATCTTGAATATAGATATATGAAATGAGCATTATATTCTTAATATTACTTTAACATCACACAAATATTTGAAATAAATGAGCGTTGTTGAGCCGTGAGGCTCATTCTATAGCCTAGTGTGAAGGTGATGTGTAAGTATGTCCACCCGTCTTAAAATAAAAATAAAATATTCTCTAAATAAAAAAGCAATGTCGGTTATTAAAAAAAATTATGCTATACGTATTTAATTAATTAAGCGTTATACTTTTCAAAAATATTTTAAGACATGATATCAACTTCATATATATCTATATATAGGAAAAAATATTAAAAGAAAATAGCTTTATGTTGTATAGAATAAAATGTCCAATGTATACTATGAATACAATATTTTAATACGAATTAATATTTACATATACTTAAAAATATATTAATAACAGAAAAAAATAGTTTAATTTGTTGATAAAATGACTCAATGCACGTGTTATGTGATCTCTATAACATTTAAAAATATAGTTTAAACAATAAAAAATTACACAATGTTTTTCGCACTCTAAAAGAAGTTTGCACTTGAAGAAATTTGATCCCTCTCGGCTCATGTTAGATCTGTGGTTAAAATGGATCTCTATTATAAGTCTGCACTTAACTATAACTACTAGTTTTTGATTGATAATGTAATCACACCCGATTATGTCTTCGCTTGCCTTATCTATCATTAGAATTTTGAATGAAAGGGAAATCAATTATGTTCGAATGGAATTCTCTTTCGACTGTAACATGTGAAACAAAATATGAGATCTAATTCATGAAGTGAAAGGACGTTTTTTTAGCTAGTAAAGCGAAAGAGGAAAGGGAGAAGTGACATTACCTTTTAGAAAAGAAAACCAAAATTTTGGTGTGTTATGAAGAAATAATTTGTTGAAATCTTTTCTAAAAAAGTTTTATTTGTTATGAAGCAATACATTGTTGAAACTTTCCTAATGAGGATAGAAGAGCAAGTTTCAAGCTTTGAAGTGGTAGTGGTTGGAAGATATTTTTTTTAGATAATTTGGTTTTATTAAAAAATTAGTGTTAAATTAAAAGTGATTACAAAAACACAATTTAAACTTCAATATTTGGAGTGGTGAGAAAATTTTAAATAATTTGATTTTAGTTATTAAATATAAAGAGGTTTATAACATGGTGATATGGAAATTTCCAAAATAGGAATTGCATGGATTACATTTATGGTTATCATTTTTTAATGCTTTTTTGATCTTAACAAATGGAGGATTTACATTTTTCCTCATAGCCTCAAGAGGGATGGGACAAACATGTCCTCTATGAAGTTATAAGGGTCATGAACTAAGTGAATCAAACATGTAAAATAAATAAATAGGGGAGGAGATGTTCCTACTACAAGATTAGCAGAATCACTTAAGATTGTATACATAAATAAAATATACTTCATGGAAAAGTATAGTTAATATATAAAAAATAAGAGACCTTTTGAAACAAAATACTCGGGTTTGAATGGATTAAATAAATATCAAAATATATTTCGTAAACCTTACCAAAATCCAGAGGTCCCACAACAAATGTTTTGAATAATTTTATAAGATAATATAACTTTTAGAAGGCCCCCGGATCTGTGTGGAATTCAAAATAAATGTGTGAGATGGGAAGGGGGAATGGCCCTTCACCATCACTCCACTCCCTAAAGGGGGGAGGTCCAACTCATCCTACACTTGGAAATTTCAAATAATACACATTCGATACACTATACACATCCCAAAACTCTCTATTTAAACTAATTAGTCAAAATAAAATACAAACTTGAGGATTCTAAAGAAACATTTACAGAAACTATGGGATCAAAGCCCTAAATATGACCTTTGACCTAAAGGAAAAAAGAAAAAAAAGGGGTGCTAGTGCAACTACCAACCTCCAAAGGCCCTTCAACAGCATTGATTTCCCAATAAGTCTTCCATTCTGATCATGAACAATGTATAGAGTGCGCGTACAACCCAAAATCATCCTTGAAGGTGGGTGAAAAGTCTGCAAGTTAATACTTCAACTTCAAGAATATTTAGTTAGCCTTCTAGTTCTTGCTAAGGAGCCCTCAAATTAGGTGCTTAAGCTATGATGTCATGATTTAGTCAGTTGTCCAAGTATCTCACAACATGTCCAATGGGCCAGATAGGGGGAACCTACACAAAATCTTCAAATGATGGGCTTATTCTACCTTTAAAGGAACACATAATGGTTTCTAGGATACCCCAAGTCAATGCCCCTCTTAAGTGTGGATATGTAGGCTTCCTTGTGACCATCTATGACACTCCCAAATTTTGCAGTGAATTCCCTCTTCATTTCAACATGCTTAGTTCAAATAAGCATTTTTAACACTCTTTAACAGCTCCCATAGGCTTGCCTCACTTTGTATTAAATAGGTCAACTCCATACCCATTATATTGCAGTACTAAAACACACACACACACACACACATACATAAAAAGGGTCTTTTCACACCCATTTATGTTGATTCAACTTTGCAATCTACTATATGTCTAAACTACTATAGGGAGGTCTGATTTTAGCTCCACAAATCTACAAGACGCCCTATATATCATGGCATTTTATGGTAATAATATGTATAAATAATCAAATATATTTCAAACTACATTAATAGTTGCATAATGTTCGGGGCAGCTGGAACCCTATATACCTCGATCCTTTTTTTTTCTTCCACCAGATCATGTTGTAGGCCTCTATTCTTTTTTTTGTGGATGTCTCTCTATTACGATTTCATGTGTGAATGGATTCTCCAAAGTATGTTCCCTATTGTCATTGATGTATTTCTATGTAGGAAAGCTTTGCTTGTGGTTTCATCGTCATCTTGTGTGTTCCTCCACCACCTAAGGCCCTCGATTAATGTGCTAGTTGTCATTGTGGTTGTGGTATTTTTAATTTTTCTAGTGTGCGTTATGTTTATTCTATAGGTGTTCTCTCTACCTGGACCTCTTGTTGTTAATTTCTATTCCCTCCAGATTTGCTTTCGTTCATAAATTTTATGGATTCATTATCGACTACTAGCTGGGCTTCATGACCGACCTTCTTACAGCTTGGAATTCATTCCTGTCGTTTCCCTATTCATGGGTGATGGATTGGGGGTATCCACCAATTTTCTCAAAGTATTTGGCTCGTTTTCATGATTCCCATTTTTCGGCTTGCGTTTCTAGGGGGTATCAACCTTGGTGGACTTTTTTTGTGCATATTCGTGTGATTAGGCATTTCGGAGCATCTCAAGGTGTTTCTTAGCTGGTGAGAGCAACCTACATTTATTTTTTAACTATTATTGGATGTGCATCTCATGAGGCCTATCAAAGCATCTCCAGATTGTAACACCCTCCTCCCACATTTTCCAAAGCTAATTGATCCACTCTGGTAAACATGTGACAAAGAGTTACTATAATATTATTCAACTCCCCAAGTACATTTAAGGAAGGGGAACCGAGAAGACAAGAATAATATGACCTTCCTCGGGAGCTACAGAACCTTCAGGAGATAACCTACCCTTCCAGGTGCCCAACCCTTCAGACAACTTTATGTTTTTCTGATCTAGGCCCTTAGTAGCTCCCATGACGAGCCATGCATGCGAATGTGACCCTCCAGTCACTCCCACAACAGGGCATGGATGGGATTGTGGCCTTTTTCAACTAGTTCTGTGCCAATGACCGTGGATTTTTTTTCACTTTTTAGGGCGAATACTCATGCCACTACCCATAACTTCATGAAACTTCCAGAAAGGATAATTAACACTCAGATAAGGTTACTAATGCAAAAAAATAATTAAGTATTTTATCTGACCCCTCCTAGCCATGACATACATTTCGTCAAACATATCGTAAAAATTAAATCCATAGGTCATAACGACATCTTTGAACATATGGCTCTCATACTTATCTAAGAGTCATCAAGAAGGGTTCCTATATCCTCCCAATAGTTTCATTTTTATATATTAGGTCATTCATTCAATATTATTTCATTTTCTAAGAAAAACATGATGAGATCCATACATCTAGATTATCATAAAACATGCTCATAACCAGCAAATAACCAGAGATATATAAATGATGAAACAAATATTAAAGCTAGATAATGACAAGCACATTTTCACATGAAAATACCAAAGGAAAAGGAGCTCTTATTAACATATCCTAACCCAACCAAGTTATGGACTCTCACGAACCACCCGACCATAAATTGGTCTAAACTAAATCTTTCTTTCATCCAATCACCCCCGAACCATATTCTAAACATGAATATGGGATCTCATGAAACAATTCAAACAAAACCAAACCAGGGCTTCCAAAGGTCAAACCACCTCAACCATCAACTAGTGATTCCATCTCACAGTCATACATAATTAAACATCACTAGATCATTCTCTACCCAATTTATCCAGGGTTTTAGAGTGTTTGTTCCAACCAAGGTTTCTAGGACTAGTAACTCAACCCATAATAGTTGTAGGGATCAAGAGAGTTAGTCTAACCAGGGTTTCCAAGTCTAGTAACTCAACCCACCAAGGGCTCCAGAGAGTTCGTCTAACCAAGGATTTCAGGACTAGCAACTCAACCCAAGTTGTTATAGGTTTTCCAGAGTGTTTGTCCAACCAATGCTCCAAGAAATAGTATCTCAACCCATAGCCAAATGAACATTAAAACCAACGAGAAAACAAATGGAAAGAAACCCACAACACCTTGGCTATCTAGGAAATGAAAAGTCTAGGAAAAACCACTATCCATTTATGAAAATCCTCCATTCTAATGACATTTCATAACCGAGAAACCACATGCATGTGTCATGCATGCAAAAAGTAACAAGGAAATCATACATCCAACTCGGTACCTACAAAACAAACTCGATGTCGATGCTGATCTCGATGTCCTCTTGCACTTTCTTGTTATTATTTTGCCTTCCTTTCCAAATCCCAAATATTCCACACTCCTCCAAGAGTACTACAAGAAAACTCTAAGTATTCAAGAGTATGAGAGAGAGAGCTCCCAAAGCTAGTTTAACAAAAGTTGTGAATTGATCCTCAGAAGCCTTTTTTTTCAATGAGGCCTCTATTTTCTTCATTTTTCATTATTTTCCTTCATTTTCTTCCTCACATGCAACCTATGAACTTTCACCTTCCTTTTCTCCTATTTTTCATTATTTTCATAAATAAATGCCAATATATACAAGTTTGCCTTTTTCGTTGCCTTTGCCAATTTCCTTGGCCATAAATTAATCACAAGTGATCCTTGTCACTATGCTTTTTGCCCAATATTCAACTTGGAATAAGTGTCCCATGACCTTGGTTAATATTTTTTCTTTATTAACTTTATTACATGAAAGTTTGACCTGAACTGTTACAGAACCCTCCCCCTTGGGGGAGCACCATCATCGGTTTTCAATGACACTTACAACCAACAAGACTATTAGAAAGAAAAGCATACTAGCCGTGGAGATTTATTGTTACATTCCGAAGTTTTATTGTTACACCTCAATGATGTTGTTACAATGCAACTACTAAAGACAATGATTGTTGTCTTAAAAGAAAATTGTTGAGAATCATGAAATTTTCTATAGGGATTAAAAGATCCAAGCAATTATGATTGTAGAAGATGGTGTAATTTTGATAGGTATTTTTTTTCGAAACTATTTGTAATGATTTCTATTTTACTCTTAATATTGATCAACATGAGAATTGTGAGATTTTGATGACTGATTTGTTCCCTAATTTCTGGGCTTGTAAAACTTTATAAAAGGGGTTTGGTGCCATGGAAAGGGAGGACAACACAGGAAGAATATCAACATTTTGATATTGTAGCCTTCAGTCATTTCTAATACAAAACACATTTGGTGATATTTACACAATTATCGTGTTGAGCTTTTAACTAGTTTTCATTCTATCCCTACACCCTACTAGGGATGAAGGGACCTTCTCTTTAGTAGGGATCACAATAGTAGTAGATTAATTGTTTTTATTCCTTTTATGTTTGCATTTATTATTTTCGTTGTATAAATTGTAGCACATATGCACTTCTATTTTTGGAATTGATTATATGTTGTTACATAGGATTGGTTAGGACTACAATTTTTAATTAGTTGATACATTTCCATTAATAATGTGTGGCACACCTATTCTTTGAGAAAAGAATGAAGTTTGATGAGTGGATTTCATTCCTATAGAATTTATTTTTAATTTTTGCATGAGTTCTTTATGTTTTGAAATTGTGTTCAATAACATTTCTTTTCCTGGTTGTTATGTATCGGCACAAATAGTGCAGACACCTTTGAAATAAAAATACTTAACTTGGTTGACAAATAAATGATTGTGGTTCAGTAAAATTAAAAAGTGATTAAGTCGTCTCAATAATAACGTTCCCCAGATCATCAATAAATCCATAACAAGAACTATGGGTAATTACCATAGTTTAGCGCCCATGGTATTTTTCGTTAAACCACTTAGTCCAGCTTATTAAATTTGACAAGTTCACAAACCGCTTGCAGCATTATGGTTTTTTCATATGTCTAGAGTTTGACATGACTAAAACCATAGCAATTTCAAAAATTAATATGTTTTATGACCATATTTTCACTCATCAATTCGAAACATGAGATCACTTCATCACATACTATTTTCATACAACCTTGCAAGTTAACGAAATATTTTTCATTCACCAAATCAAAATTTTATGCACACATCAAATTTCTCATTTTCTCATTGCATTGAGTTACAACATTGATAATTAACTCTCATGACCAAATCAACAAAATATTGACACATTTGAGTCACAAGATGACGAAATCTATGGAATAATAATCAGATCCATCGAATGTCCAGATTAAAATAGCCTTCTAATCTTGTGGAAATAAAAATATAGTTGCAACCCTACATCTAGGCAAAGTATGATAGAATCGGGCCTAGCGTCATGTTGTTCCCATATTTTCCATCAATAAATTGAAATTCTTCATTTATATACCATGCTCCAAAAAAATGACCAATAATTCCACCCACATAAAGCATTCTCCTCAAAACATACGCTAGGATGGACATAATATCACCTCACAAAACCTTTATCAATATGCACCATGGTACAAATTAAAATAATTCTCATCATCTGTTCAGATATCAAACCTCATGAGACTAGTTCAACATAATTTACTAAATCAAAGAGTCATGAATGCCTTCATCTCTATGTATTCCTCTTTGATTTTTTTATTTCAAGGGTATTCTCATGACTAATAGCACGATGGCAACATTCTTAGATCAAGTATGCTTAACATCACGACAATGAAACCTGTATGCATCTTACTCTGGACAAACTTGTTGGCCATGTGTACCCATTTTATTTGTTTTTTTTGGTCTTTAATATACTCACCACACCTTTCCCATTTTTAATTTGCAGGTATCTACTGTGAGATTTATATATTGTTTTTATAGAAAAATCGTAGAGCTATATTTTGAAAAACATAGAGAAATAAATAAAACTCACACCAATTGTCAATGGGACATTTATTGGAGGAGCTCCGCTTGAATTTCTACATTTCCTTATTTAAGCACTCCTTGAGGTTGAGATGACCTCAATTTTCTTTTTTCTCTTTCTTCCTCCAAACCCTGGTGTATCACTCCCTATTTGTATTTTCTTTTGGTTCATCTTTTCTCCTTCAAATCCTCTTTTATTAATTAGATCCCTTAAGGGCTACATGCATTAAGCAATATTTAGCTCTATGGCTTAAATTATCACAAATATAGCATCTAACATTCCCAAGAAAAGGAGAAAATGGCTCAAAGATTTTTCTCTTATGCTTTCTACTTCTTATATTGTGAACCCTACAATCAACAAATTTATGTCTGAAACATTACAAAAGTAACAATACCCATAAAAGACATTTTCGTTGGGAATGTTTTGTTATTTTTCTTCTATAATTTGCACAAATGTGTCTAAATTCTTGGCAGTTAAAACATCAAACATTTTTCAAAACTCTTCTTCTTCTAATATTCTCCTCCTGATTTTGATGGTAGATGGATTCATTGCTCCTGGAAGTTGTTGCTTTGGGTTTTTCACTAGTAGCCACCTTGGATCTACTCTCTTGTAACTATGCTACAAGTTTTTTGCAATTTCTTATTTGTTCTGTTAGTTGATTACCGATCTTCTCCTCAGTCTTCCTTTCATTCTACAATTGGCTTTTCAAATCAACAATTTCTTCCTTGAATTGATGCACTCTGTCCTCAAGAATCTAGAGCAATTTCTTCATCTTTATTCTCCAATGTGAGATTCTTTATCATTCTTGCTTGATCTTTATTTTTTGATTCTAGGGTCACTAATCTCCTAAGCTCTTCATCTTCAGATTCTTACATTAGAAATACACCTTCCTCACCTCTTGAGGAATCGACCTCAAAACACTAATCATGAACTTCATCAGTGAATCCAAAATCATCACCACTAGACTAGAAAGGAAAATTTCCATGAATAAAAATATTGTTTTCAATATCTTTTATCAACATAATAGGTTCTTCATGTTCTGTAGCATTCTTGGTTTGTTTTCAACTCTTCTTTTGAATCTTAGTGACAGTGAAGTGCACCTTCTATTGATAGTAACTACACATTTCCTATCAAAAGTCATTGCACACATTGTGGGAACAAGTAAACACATGCCCCGATGATTTCTCAATTTCTAGCCACACTTATTACACAATCTCTAACCTCAGTGATTATGCAGTCCCTAGTGATAGTCACTGCATAATGCCTAGTGACAGTTGATGTAAAATTCTTATGGATAGTGAATTGACATTTTCCTAAATCAGCCCTATCACAAGTGGAAGATGATCTTATCATTACTGCCTAGTTTCTCACGATGTGTTGACTGCACCCACAAACCATAACCCTAGATTGCATGTTCTTTCTATATATAAAGAGCCTAGGCTAGAACTCATTCTAAAATTCATGATTCTTCTTTGATCTCTATGCATTCTTGGAGCACAAGGAGCTTCCTTAGTTGCAAGTGAGATAATTTATGGCTAAGTTTCTCAACTATCGCTTTCTTTTTTTCATTTTTCGCATGTGTCACATTTTCTTTTGTGTGTGCTTGTTTTGCCTTCTTTTCCATTACAAGTGTTGATTTTACTTATTTTAGCTCTTGCATGTGCTATTTTTATTTTTCATCTATCATTTCTATTGTCTCTTTATATTCCATGACCTTTCACATTCCATTTATGATTTATTTTTATATATGAATGTTGGAAACTACATCACTACTTAGAGGGGTGATGAATCAGAGGTGAAGGAACTTATAAAAGTTTCTCCAAATTATAAATCATTTAAACCATGCAAAATCAAAGCACATAATAAAATATTAGAGCATCAAACCAAAGTAAAAACATGTAAGCATTAAACACAAAATACACAAATATTTCTGGTGGAAAACCGTTTTCTAGGGGAAAAAACCACCTTTGCTATGGTTGTGCTACTCGAAATATTTTAATATGCTAAGAAAATTCTTTACATAGAGATTTAGATAACTGCTATAAAATGGAGATCTCTTTCTCATGCAGATCTATGGACTACCATTCGTTGGAAGCCACTGCGACCAAGGATCCTTTCTTGGTTACTCCTGAACTATCAATCGACTCTACAAACTCCTATCTATTGGAAACCATCATGACTAATTTTCCTCTCCCAGTTTCTTCTGAACTATATAACTACCATTGGATTTAGAAAACCACTCACATTGATTTCATCGGAGTCCTCCAACTACACTCCTTTATCTGGTTCTCGTTTCATGCATTTTCATACTAGAATTGAGAACTACTCAAAATGAACACCACAACAACAATCTTCAAGGCACAAAATCAAAATCCAAAGCTACAATAAAAACCGCATCACAATCTGACCAAGCACTGCATAAAATAATATGATCAACACATCGGCTAAAACCCTGTCTACAACAAATAAAACTACTCACAAATGAATGTTTCACTCAAAAAATAAGTTGAAGAATATTATAGGAGAAACTAATCTTGATATATACACATGCAATCAAACTCTAATTCACCTCCTCATGTGGTGTAAAAAATATTGGTTGAAACATACTTCAACTAACTGCTACAAAACCAACAAATTTCCTTAAAAATTATGCATCAAACAACTCTCACAGGACTTATACACTCTTCTCTGCTCTCACACTCACTCAACACATCAAGAGAATCAACCCAACTGTCATTTATCTTTCTTCGCTAAATATATGAACTGAGGGATGCAACTCAATAACTACCAAGAACTATCATTTATCAAAAACTATGTTCATATGCTTGATTTGATCCAGATTCATCTCATTGACTTGATCAAGCCACTCACTCGACTTCATAAAAGATATTTCCAATGTTAATCACTTCCAAGAAGATCCTTTGCCTATTCTAATCTTTACTCTAAAAGTTTCGAACAAAAGAAGCTGGAGAAACCATAAATTAATGTGAGATGCACAAGGAATGTGGAGAAAAAAACTTCCAAGATGTATATGTGACTCTTTTGAAGAAAACCTATGTATATTATTGGGGATACGTTAGGTTTATGAAGGAAACCTATGTATATCCCTTAAAACTCAAGTTTCATATATGTTTAAGCCACCACTAGGAGTTGATCTCCAAGAATAAGATGGGAACATCATAACTGTTATCGGGAAAGCTAGTGTCTATTTAGATCTCCTAGTCCCACTAAGATAGGTAGCTATCTTAGAAACAAAAAATTTAAAGTAACTTGTGAGTTACTTTATGAGAGATAAACGAGAGAGAAGCAAAGAGTACCAACCTCAGTCTTTCGCTTGGCTCCTTGCTTGTTTCCTCTCTCCCTTGATAGAGATTTTTCCATTCCTTTTTCACTTGTCCAACTTCAAAGAACACCTGTAGAGTCAAAGTAGCAAAATACCATCAAAGCATAGAGATCTATAACCATAAAAAATGTAGAATCAGATGTAGGTTAACCATACAAATGCATACCCAAATACAAAATCCAAAGATATAGAAGTATATGGAGGAAAATTCAAATAGCTTTATTGATAGAAGTAGTAGAAGAGATTATTACAACCGAGCAGTCTGATCTAGCGCCATCCTCCTAGCATGAAAGCCCTCTTCACCTCATGAAAAGCTTAGATCACCCAACAATACAATGTCTCAAAGAAAAACCAACAACACTTCCTTACAAATTACAAAATTCCAGCCCCTGGATCTCTGGGATGAGGGATCCATATATAGATATTTACAAGTGGGTGAGTTAGCTTCTGGGGTTTTGATTAGTGTCATTTTACTGATAGTTCTTGATTCCACTTGGAGATTTCATGATCTCTTACTCATCCCTGGGCGAATTCAAAGAGGCAAGTGTCATATGAGCAGTTTCTAGAAGATTCTTTGAGTCTCCACCTAGCAAACTGCCTCTGCCATTTGTCTGATTTCGCTCATCACACCCTGCAAAAGGGCTTTTCAGTATGCATCACACCTTTTGCATGTGACAAGTGAGATGCATTGCACCCTCAGCATGGAGTCGTCTGTATGGTCCAGTTTTGACCAGTTTTGAGCAGTTTTCAGGGAGAACTTCTGGGAAATGATGTAATCAACTGACCTTGTTCCTTTAGGGTATGAAACAACACTTTTAGGGGTTTATAAGCCCTTGCTTTATGGACATATGTGATTGGGGTTGTAGTGCCCAAATATGTCTATAACAATAACAAACCTCCACACACACTTTGACACCATGACAACAAGCATAATGCTCAAAATGGGGCATCATAATCATAACTACATGACATACATCAATTGACCTCCATCTAGTAGCTAAATTCTTCGAGATCTTGTCCAACATCTCTAACACCTGTAGAAACATCAATAGTACCTATAGAAGCATCTCCAACACCTACAACAGAAACATCAAGTCATCCAACTACCTCTAACACTGGTAGAGGCACCTCTAACTCATGTAGAAACATATCCAATTTTTCCAACACATGTAGCGGTATATTCAACACCCGTAGAAGAAATCCAACCACCTCCAAAAACAACATCTGCAACATGTGTAGCAACATCATCATCCTATGACAAGCCATGATATCATGTCTTACATCCATCTCTATTGAGCCTCCCATTCTTACACTAGGTCATGTCATAATCATGTTGACATCAATGCCAACCAACAATACCATAAATTCAAACACTCATCACACATCAAGAGGAATACTAACATCATAAGGCACATAACAATCAACACCATGACCTTGTTGACATCAATGCCAACTACAATGCCAACAAGGCACTCCTTTAGCATTGATGTCAACCTCAATCCAACATCTAAGGTTGATCTCCATACACTCTCCAAAACTAAAGCTGCAAGTCTGAAGCTGATCCTTATCTATCTAAAGTGACCCACCTGTCAAACTCAGCACCATACTAATTCAACCAAGAAATATCTCCTATAAGATAGGAATATGAAAGAATAAAACCAACTACAACCAAATCTCTAGAAAATGCCATGCAATCTCTGCAAATTCAACATGCACCTGCTAAGCATGTAATGAAGCTACAAGCACACTCTCTCTCTTCATTGTTATAGAAACACATCTACCTACTACAATAAGCCTCCTTGCCAAGTGCAAGAGGATACTGATCATGAACCATGACTTTAACTAACTTTAGACAAGATATATAATGAATTATAATGGTTCATGGAGAAAATACATGGACGTGACAAATACATAGAACTGACATATGGCTTCTCTTATAACCACACTTACGATCAACCATGACTGTATGGACCAAATTTTACATTATGCACCCAATTTTAATGATATACAAAATGAGCCATGATTTGAATAGCCTTTGGCGCATACATAGCTAATGACAAAACATACTAGACACCATGGGTCTCTCCATGAGTAATATACCCAAAAGATGAAACAAACATAATACGTGGCTTTTACATCTACACATAAGTGTGGTCTCATCTATACATGCCCAAGACCATAAAATAACATGAGTACATGGAATCAATGAGCAATGGTATATGCTCCATAAGGAAACAATAACAATAATATAATCAATGGCATATGCATAAAGTACAAGGCTTCCATGAGCAAGGAAATAAGTTTTCTATCTGTAGCACCAATAATAGAAGTCCTATCCAAAACATATGCTAGTGGTTGGCCACTCAAGACCTTGGCCATCACCATACCATTAATCAATATCCTACAACAGTGTCATGAGAACCACTAGCAACCACCATGCTCCACATGTCCATCAACAATAAAATCCATTGATATCTAGCGGCAACAAATACATATCCTCATCATATCAAAGATCTAAGAAGCTTAACAAGCAACAATATACTACATCATCAACTCAAGTCATGAGAAACAAATCAACAATTAGCAGTAACAAAAATATCATAAGATATGGCACTATATCACTATTTGTAGGACTGAACTCATAATCTCCTCATCATAGGTGATAAACATATCATCAATGAGGCATAAATAGAAAATTAGTGAGCAACAAAACATCATTCGAAACAACATGTATACTCCATCTATGAGAAGCAATATAAATAATCATGACTCATCCACATGAGTGCATAATATCTCATCAACAACATGCACAATATCAAAAGAGCTAAGAAACACCATGCTCTCTCAATATGCAAATTTATCTTCATGACCTCTTCCATATATGGCTGCACTTCCAAGAATCTCTATGTAACTCATGATGCAACCATATGCTCATGGGGACTAAGCAGGCCTCAATTTTTTGTGGGAGTTCCTTTGAGCTAGGCTTATGTAGGAATGAAATAAAATATAGATATAAACATAAGCACATAGATGCAACAAAAAGAAAACTTCAGTTCATTAATATCAAAGAACAAAAATATGATTACATACAAAATGGAAATAAACTAGCCTAGGAGATGGTAGCTTATCTTTGAGAAGAGATATGGTAGCTAAATTCTTATGAATTATGTTATAATTGTTGGGTGTGGAGCCTTATTATCTTCTGCATTCAAAGGTTTCAACCAGATGTATACACCAAGAAGATTGTACACCCCTTCATGTGGGGAAGGGGGGGGGCGAGGGGGACTTGTGCCCCCCATGATGGCCTTGGGGGGCTAATCCCCCCCAGCTGGGGGGTTTGAGGGCTAGCGGTCCCCTGGGGGGGTTTAGGGGTAGTGCCCCTAAGTTAAAAATAGATGTAAAATTGCCTTGTAAAAGTCTAATAATTTCTAGTCAATATGGGTTGTTCATTAAGGGGATGATCTGACAATAGAAGTTATGTTTAATTTAGGTTTTTTTTCCCTAGAAGGCAACCCCTCAATATATATGAGGGAATTGTATTACGTCTATGTAGTTCTATATTCTGAGTGAGGAAGAGAGAGGAGATTGAGGGTGAAGAGAGTGTTATAGTGGATCTGTTGTAGGTTGTATCTGTTTAGTTTGCTGGATAATATAAAAAGAAGGATTGGTTGTTTCTCCGTGGATATAGCCTCTTGTTTTATGTGTTTTCTGAGTTTATATTTCTACAATATTCTATGTGTTCCATTGCTCTGTAATATATAATTTTCTAACAACAATGAGGCTCAATGGCTATTTTATTATTGATAAACAAAGGAAAACCCTAAACAATCAAAACCCTAACCCGGGGAGATGAAACACAAATATTTTGTGGGCCCCATTGGGGTTAGTTATGCAAGCAACTTCTTGGGGTCATAACTTGGTCATATGACCTTTGTTTGCTACGTATTATAAATCGTTGGAAATATCTGTTTGAGTACTACAATATTTGTCACATGCTGTTTCCTACGACTGTGGACCTGTTGCGAACCTCCAAAAAACGTTGCTTAGGGGGTCAAAACAACTCCACAAGCTAAGGACCCAAAAAAGTGCTAAGAATAGTAAATGTTCCTATAATCAAGGAAACAAACAACTAGTTGCAAGTCTAGGTGGAATAGGCGGGTGGCCACCAATATCCACCTAGATCATCTTTGCTACTCTTTTCAAATCTAGACTTTGATCTGTTGATCCTTCCTTTTCTAGTGCGGTTGGCCTTGCATATTTTCCTCTCTCTGATTCGATATACCATAACACATGGGTAGCTTGTTGGTGAGCTCCAGTATTGCAGCAAGAATGCTGCAACTCTTTGGGCTTCCTTCTTTACTTTTATCAACCTGGTAGTTCGTAACAAACTTGGAAGAGACGGTGTTGTATGCATAAGTACTAGCTCTTACTGCAGGCTATCACTTGATCAGCTGGTGCAAGTTTGCTAGGATCTTAAGCCAACTTCTATGAGTTCTCAGAAGAAGCTTTTAACTATGATGGAAGAAATCTAAATCTACGGGGACTATTTTACTTGCAAAAAGAGAAGGAAAACTAAAATGAAATGTAAACCCTAACAGACCCTAGCAAACCCTAGTTTAACCACTAACCCTACTTTTTCAAAAAGATATGGAAACTACTGAAATGAGTGCCATTGAATACTAAAAAGGTAAATTTCATTTATTCAATCTACTTCTAAAAGGAAATGGGAAGAAATCATCTTTTTGTGCTTTTGAGCATTTTTATATGGAATTATTATGCTTGTGATTTAGCTGATTGTGACTATGCAGAGGGTTGGTGGCAAAGGAAGATGGAGTTGGCTTTTGTAGAAGGTGGTAAAGGTGTGGAGAGGTCCTAAGAAGCCCATAGTACCCTTCTGAAGGCTTCCATTGCACCCAGACTTCAAAAAATCACTCACAGGGAATTCTATAGGACGTTGCAAGGGATCTACAGGAGCTTCTATAGGAGGAACTGCAGGAGGAGGCCGAAAGTGGTTTTTGGAGGTTTGAACGTGGAAAAATGATGAGAAAAGGGAAACAAAGGCTAGATTAAGGTGTTGAGAAGTATATAACTTGTCAAGGAAGATCAAGGATGAACGAGATGGTTGTATTTGTTCAAAGGGCAAGAAAGCAACTTTGTGAAAAAGCACAGAAATTAGGTCAGATTGGCGAAATGTGGCAAATGAGTTGGGAAATCTAGGAGAAGTGAGTTAGTGTTAGTTGTTTTATAGAGGGATGTTGAGTTGAGATGTCCTACAAGCGACCTGCACATTCACTTAGCAAAACTGACCATAGAAAGAACTAAAAACAAAGTTTTGTCTCACTTAACCTAATTTCTGACCTAAAACGAGAAAATGTTGAACAATATCTTATTAATAGAAAATCATTCTAGATAACTATGATAAAATGACATGAAATTATCTAAGCAAGTGAGTCTGAACAAATATCAGCTTTTCCAAATCAAAGTATCACAATAGCAGTTGCATGAAAGAGAAAAAACTGTGTTTTTGGTGGTAGCAGTAGTGCCTTGACCTCAAATCATGGTCCCAAGAAGAGAGAAAGGAGATCAAGACCTATTTCTGGCCTTTTTAGATCTCTTTTTGTCACTACAACAACTTACTTAACCAACTTGAATGAAAAACAACTATTCTAACCATCAAAAGCAACCTCATCTAATGAAGTAAAATGAATATATGCAGTAGAAATTAACTCATGAATGGAAACAAAAACATATAACTACACAAAGGAGGTGTTGGGAAACTTGGGTTGGGCCCTAACGCAAGAGCTTTAGCCCTCTGGGAAAATATCATTGCTGGCTCAAAACTTCATTGATCTTTATTATAAAAAATAACAGTTACATCACATAAAAATTGTCTCAAAAAGAGCTCGAAAATGAGCTGAGTATAATGCTGCACAAAAGTGCGAAAATATACTAAGAACTGGCTAAAATTTGACTCTTGAAGCCTTCTTATTTATACAAGTGGGGACTCCCAACAGTCCTCCTAAAATTAAGGAACTCAGCTTCTTAGAACTGAAGATAATGGCAACCCTACTTGACTTGCTCAGCTGCGCCTTGGAATCATGAATGTGGGCCTGTGTACTCCGAGAAGCTGATGGATAATTTGAGGAAGGGGTCATTAATGAAGGAGACACCCCTCCTACAAGTTTTCTTCCCTGTTTCCCTCGATTTTGGCTGCCATTTGCTCATAATTTCCTTGTCTTTGTCCAAAATTGTCCAAAAAATCTGCAATAAACATTCATTAGACTACATGGCAAAGTGACTATCCCCATTCACTCTTTTGGCATAAATATATTCAAAAACATGCAAAAAACTATTGAGAATGGTGGATTAAATGAAAATAATAGGTAGAATGATCCCATATAGTTACCCATTTCTGGGGCTCATCATCACCCCCTTGCTGAATGGGTTGCTCATCCTCTGAGTAACTAATCTAGTTCTTCCTCTTTAATAGCTCTAACAGATTCCCTAACATCCCAAACCTCTAATGTGATGTCTTCCTATCTATCATGGAAACTTGATTTGTTTTCCACTTCCTCCATTGTTTATGTTCTTCCTCCTCCTTAACTCCTTCCAACATTCCTAACAGTAGTGGAGAACTGAACTTAAGACCAATCCAGTTGGCTTTCAAGTTTTGTATTGAGTGTTTATATAGGGTTAATCTCCTCATGGCCTCCCTCATTGTATTTGGGGAGTGATACTTCCTGATCCTTAAGCTATGTAGCAATGTATTCCACCTTCTCATGCAGGCATGAAGGTAGTCATCGCCAAACAATATCTCCATCTCTTCAAAATGAGCAATAGCTTGTGGTTGCATATCAACATAATCAGGGAGAAATTGGGGATTAGCTGCAAGGTGTTCGTGGGCATAGATGAAAGCCAATGGTTCTGCTGGCTCTGCCCTTATCATCAAGGGCTCACTTAGTTCTTTTTCCATTATCTTTTGAATTTCCATTGCTCTCCTTTCCTCATGGCTCATCTAAGAAGACATAACCATTAGCTGTAAGTCTCCCATTGCAAAATTTAGATCCCATAAATTCATGTTAGGAAGTGCCATGTTGTGTAGGTAAAATTCTACTAGTTTTGCTTTATCCTCGGTTGAACTATGATCACATAAATGCATAAATTGACCGTAATCTTGAAATGGGATTGTGCCCCTCTAGGACAATGTCTTAATCTGGAATTGGAGCCACTAGTCTTTGAGATACATTGCATAGGATTTAGCTAGTTGTCTGCACTACAATGATTCGATTGCCGAGCTAGCCATGTAGGCTAGTTGGGCTTCCTTTTCGTGCAACTGCTTTTTCAAAAGCAGCACTTTAGTTGCTGCCCGAAATTCTCTTTCTTGTTGTTGTTTCATCAGTGCTTCACTATATGTCTGTGGTTCTTCTTCTTTTTGGTGTTTCTCTGCTGCCTCACTATCTGCCTGGGGTCACTCTTTTTGTTGTTGTCCTTCGAAGATTGGTAGCTTATTCCCCCTTGAGGTTCCCATTTTTGTAATTACCTTTTCAACAGTTCATTTTCTTCCTATAGTTTAGCCCTTCTAATTCTCTCTATATGCCTTACCATGCCTAAATCCGTGCTCATTTCTCTCAACTTGTTTTTCATGTGCCATATATCTTCGACTCCTTTAGATTGAGCAATCTGCATCCAGGTGTGGGTCCTAATTCTTTCTTTTTCTAGTTTGAAGAAAAGAGGCACATCTAATTTTTTTGGGATGATCTTCCCACCCTCCGGAAGATTGTAATAGGAGCCTAAGTTAGGCTGGGGTCTAGGCTCTTCTATTTCTTTTACCTTACCTTCCTCTCGGGACTATTCCTCTTCCTTACTTTCGAGTTTTTTAGTTTCTTTGAGCTTGGCCAGTGTCTCCTGTAGAGAGGTTTGTGCCTCCTGTAAGACTGCTTTAGAGTCCATTAATTTGATCCTTTCCTTCCAAGTCAAGGTCTTAGGACTCCCTCTCTCATAGGTGATGGATATTTTGGAGGGAGAATCCTCCTTTGTCACAGTAGGTGTATCCTCAATGATAATGGGTTCTTTCGATGGTGCCTGGGGCTTGCCCACCTTGACTTTGGTGCTCTCCCGGGCTTTGAAATACATCGATGTCTATATTTTTATTTTCCCTTTTTGTTTAGCTGGAGTGCTCAATGTAGCAAGCACAGCTACTACTTCCCTTGCCAGTGTTTCAGGGGATATTTCTTCCTATTGTTTTTATTCTTCACCCTTTGTAGTTTTTCATGTGTTTGTTGTTTATGTTTTTGTCTCTGCTGTCTCTGGTGGTGTTTTCTCCTTTTCTTGTTGGGTTTCTGCCTTCCCTATGGCAGCCTTTTTCTAATCTTTTTTGGGCTTCTTCTTCTCAACTTTAATTCTCTTCCTCTTCTCCGCCTGTTAAGCGGATAAATCGTGCTTACAGACAAGACTAATCTCCCTAGTATCAACTGATATCTAACAATAAGAAGGACAAGAAAATCTACTTTTCTCTAAACATATTTCGATTCATTAGTAAAAGCTAAGAGGTGTTTTAGACCCTACCTTAGGTCCAATGCTAGTTTTTGGAAGCCTTGATCCAGCAGCTTCGAAAGAGTTTCCTTTTAATAACCTGCAAACACAAACAAGCACACATCAAAGAACACCTGCATAGCTAATATAATAAATAATGTTCATCATAGTGATCAAGGAGTCTATGAAATAAACCATAAAACACAACTTATTGAGAAAAATAAACTTGATTGTATTAACTTTGAAAAAGAAGAACTTTACAACCTTGGTGCCTTGATGTTGTACAAGCTCTTCTCGGGGTCCAAACAGGAATCTCCTCTACTTTGACAAGCCTCACTCTCTTCCAAATGAGATCAAAATGTATGTGATCTTTCATCTCAAAAGCTCAATTAGGAAGACCAAGTTCCAGCAGCATTTACCCTAAAAAATATTCAGCTTTCAACCTCCTTAGTAACTAGCCCAATGCTTCATTTTATAGTGCAAGGGAAGGAGGTTACAGGTCCACCATTGAAGGGATACAATCCTCCTTCAAAGGGATAAGCTCCTCACATCAAGGGGTTAGCTCCTTAAGGAATAGGATGCATGAACCCTCAAGGAGCGAACTTGCCAGCTCAAGATTCCCTCTAGAAGCTTCCAGAAATGACTCAAAGTGATTTTTTAAGAATATACTTGCGCCTTTTTAACTTTTATAGGGGTTCACAACCATAACACAGAGACAAAGCGGTCAGGTGCGCACGAGACATGACCAATGGGTGTGGTACCGCAGGTGATGCTAAGAGAAAGTGTGAAACTAGAGTTTTAGAGATTTTTAAGGTCTTTCTCTCATTTTCAAAGCTTGATATGAAGAACTGAGGTTTAATACTTGCAAAGGAGGTAAGTATGAGTGGTGATAGACTCATATTGATTGAGAAAGTCTTGGTGACAATTTTTGTGCGACAGATTTCCCCCTAAAGTGTGAAGTCTGTAATAGATGAGGATGGTTTTGTCATATAAGAAGAGTGAAGTACTTTATCATTTCAAGGATCTTCCTGTGGATACCCCGGTCGGAACCTATAGAAACATTCAATGAAAATATATATATATATATAATATATAAAATATATATATAATATATATGTAATTTAAATCGCGAGGTAGGCATTCCCATACTCAGATCAAAACTGAATACAAACTATCTAAACTGCTATGATACACGAATGATTTTGTAATACACCACAAGTATAGACATATGTAGACATAGTATGGGCGTAACCATCTGTTTATGAATAGTCCACTGTATAATGAATAACAAAATTCCTCGCAGCCTGAATGGTGGAAACTAGATCCAGGGTGATTTCTGCTTCCCGAACTAGTACGATTCTATCCATGTGAATGAATGTGTCGAAGTTGAACATGGTAGAAACCACTTGATTACCATTCAATGATGTAAACTGTTAACAAGTGTGAGAGGAACCACCAGTAATGTCAATGGCCCTCAAAGTACTTAGTACAATACATGAAATGTGAATAGATGAGTACATGTCGAACACATCACGGAATCCTTTGATCGAAGGTCAATGATGCAACCTGTCATCAAAGGCGAGAAACCTGCCATTGAGGCATGCAGATTCCAAGGTACTGATGATTTCTAGATCATATTTCTAGATAATGAGTTGGAGACGATAGAAAGCGATCCGTCGTAGGCAAGCCCACAAAACGAAATCATAGTTCAAGTTTTGAAGAAATATATTTGGCAAGGAATAACTCGGGGATGGTCAAGATGGATGACAGACATTTTTCAAATGAATGGTTTATTTGAACTGATCTCTTGAACACATAATGACACTGCAGATGGTTTGGTGACAATTGACCCAAAGCTAATACCCAGAAACCGACTGAAGACTTTCAATATGGTTTTATTAACTGTTAGGCAAAGGATTTCCCAACAGAGGTGAACAAAATGTGTCGTGTTCAAGAGTAGTTAACTGCTTTTCTAAACACAAAGTATAACAAACAGGTTCATTTTTCTCTCTTTTCCTCCACCATTTTTGGCAAGTACCTCTTTATTTTTGACAAGCTTGAGGAGGATAACATTTGCTTGATTATAAGCTCATCCTTCAGATGAGTCCAACTTAGTTTAAAATTCGAACCCTAAGAAAGAGTGGTCCGTTCCTGTTTGAAATTGAACAGGTCATTTACTGTTAAATTTTAACGAGTCCAGTATAGGAGAAACTCAGTGTTTTTCATTTTTAGGGAGTCAAAAGAAAAACTTAAGAAAACTCCGTGGTTTTCCTTTTTCGTAAATTTGTGTCTCCCAAGCTCAGAAAAGTATACAATAATACTTGAGAGAATTGATTGACCATTACAATCAAGGAGTACTTTTCATAATTAGTGCCTTCAATTTAAAAAAGTAAAACAGTGATCGAAAACACGTCGTTTTATTACCAATATCGAACTTGAAATGACAAAAGTCCGCTAATCTTTTCATGTTTATACGGTTAGAAAAGAGTTGTAAGTGGACCATCCTTTTAATTCTGTTTTAACGAGTTTAGAAAGAAAAACTCAGCAATCTTTTCATATTTTATGAGTCAGAAAAGAGCTTAAAGAGGACTCTATGTTTCGTTCTTTCGTAAATTTTGAAAGAGCCCGAAAGAGTGAAAAAGTATGCTCTTCGATGAAAATGATCAGTTCTCCCTGAAAACCGAATATTCTGCACAAAAACTCAAAACATTACTCATACCTGTTTAGAATTAATGAAAATGCATCAAAAGTGACCTTTTTAATGTGGAAAATAAACAAATTAAAAATTAATTTACTCAAAAAAGCTTATAAAAATGGCTTTTGTAAATTCATTTTTACCGTTTGACTTTGGAGTAAAAAGTAAGAGTTTTTGGTAAGAGAACTTCCTATGAAGATTGCGAAAAATCCAACTGTTGGAATCGAGAACTGTCCTCTCCAGGTAATCCCATCATCCCTATATTGCATTTCAACCGTTTCATTTTCATTTTTAGGGCTTTAAAATTCATTTTTTAGGAAAAGTTTGGTTGAAACATCGCTCGTGGTGGTTGCACAGGTATACCATATGGACGCTGCGAACGACGAATTTTTTATACAAAAGAAAAAGTTGGGGTCCCACACCTGCTATTAAGGACAAGTGAAAACCTACGCACTGTCCCTAACCTGGTGGGTGTGGACCCCGTGAAACGCGTTTTGAAACCCCAACTTTTTTCATTTCCACCCAGATGTTTTGAAATTACAATGTTCTTATCAGCCCTTTTTGCAATGAAGATACACAGGATGCTTGTTTGGTGGGAATGGGAACATGAAGATGTGGATTAAGCCACATTACATCCACCTTCAATACAAGCATTAAGAGCATGTAAACTATTGAAATTCTGGGCCATACCTCGCATGAGGGCTCAGGTAGACTTTCTGCAATTGTTGGTTGACAAGTGGAGCACACAGGACCAATGTTTCATAATTGGTGGCCGTCGGCTCGAAATCGAGCCAAAGGACATTTATTTCCTGACTGGTTTTTCGAAGAGAGGCGAAGGATTATCTCTATTCGGGACTAGGCCAGGTGGCCAGTCTGTCGCTAGTCTCCGACTAGAGTTTTGTAATGTCCAAACTGCGGACAGACGGATAGATGTTAAGACCATCTCCCATCCTGAACTTAAAGTGATCGCATTTACTATCACCAGATTATACGAGAGTGAAACATTGCATCTAGCTACTAGTTCCCAAATGCGCATGGCAGTAGACTGCTTCTGAGGCACCATCTTCAACTGGTGCGATGTTGTGTTGGCTAATGTGAAAGGCCAACTGACTAGGGCAAAGAATGGATAACTAAAGAACTTTGGATATGGTTACTTAGTTGTGAGCTTTGGCCTAGAGAGGGTACCTATATTGGTCCCACAGCAACTTTTCATTAAGGCTGGGCTTCCCCGAGATCCTAGGAATATGCGCTGGGTTGCAGTCATGGCTCGTCATCCTAAGGAGGGTACAGAGGTTGTCCGATTTCCACCAGAGTATTTTCGTTGGTTGGGGAACCAAATTTTCATGATACAGGACTTTCCATATGCTGAGATGGATTATCGTGGTGATCCAGACATGGCTCTTCCACCAGGAGAGCAATGGGATGATAGAGGTAAAATTGTTTTCAACATTTCCTAAATTTTTAAAATA
>APFE030144350.1:66098-128582 GCA_000404065.3 Pinus taeda | reverse complement strand
GGCACCAGCCCCACAGGACCAATCAGCAGAAACCTTGACTGAATTGGAGCATCATCTAGAGCACTTGATAGTAGATATCCCAGAGACTAGCATAGTTGATATTCCTCTTGGGCTACAGTGCTATGTGATTGGGGTCCCAGGACCTTTTAGGAGGTTTCTTTGTAGAGTGTCCCGAGCAGTGGTTTCTTATCGTGATCATCATCAGGGATAGGATGATTGCCTTTGTAGACTTCATATGACATTTATATCTTTTTGTGCTATCATTTTTGTCGATCATAAGGTGTTTTTCAACCTATGATTGAAGATGATGTATATTTGACACACTTCTATGCTATGATATATCAATATTACTGGCTATCTTGTATTACATGTCTATGGAATGTTTTTAAATTCACTGCCTTGATTTTGCAAATGTCTATTTAACATTTGAGAAGCAACTGCATCTGCTAATGTGTTTAAATATCTTGGAATATGTTGATATTCAATGTATTCAAATTCATATTCCAAGAGACGAACTCTCAAAAATAATCTTAACAATACTGGATTTCTAATGGCATAAACCCTGTTAAGCTATAATACAACGAGTTCAGAATATAACCTTACAATCAAACTTTGAATCCCAAATGAGATGGATTCAGATAATAACTCAATCACTGCACTATACTCTGCAATGTTATTTGTTGTTTGACCAAAGCTTACCCCATGCATAGATACTAACTCGTTAGAGGGTGAATAGATAACCCAAGCTGTTGAAGAAATATTTCGTGTACTATGACAAGCACCATCAGCAAAACCAATGTATGTTTGAGAAGACGCCGACATCTACAATATCAAGAGTAAAACCAAGATAAACAGGAATAATGATAAAACACTTTCTAAACTAGGCACACTTTCTAATCTAAAACACACCAACACAAAAGAAACTATTCTAACAAAAATCCCCACGCCAAACTCTAAGCATAACATATTTTCAGATAAAGCCCATTCCTGGGTCTACCTAAAGAGACACCGTCAAAATCTACTAATTCATAGGCCCCTTTAGCCAGCTTTCACTTAACAACAAAAGGACCAATTCAAATTCAAATTCCAAGAGACGAACTCTCAAAAATAATCTTAACAATACTGGATTTCTAATGGCATAAACCCTGTTAAGCTATAATACAACGAGTTCAGAATATAACCTTACAATCAAACTTTGAATCCCAAATGAGATGGATTCAGATAATAACTCAATCACTGCACTATACTCTGCAATGTTATTTGTTGTTTGACCAAAGCTTACCCCATGCATAGATACTAACTCGTTAGAGGGTGAATAGATAACCCAAGCTGTTGAAGAAATATTTCGTGTACTATGACAAGCACCATCAGCAAAACCAATGTATGTTTGAGAAGACGCCGACATCTACAATATTAAGAGTAAAACCAAGATAAACAGGAATAATGATAAAACACTTTCTAAACTAGGCACACTTTCTAATCTAAAACACACCAACACAAAAGAAACTATTCTAACAAAAATCCCCACGCCAAACTCTAAGCATAACATATTTTCAGATAAAGCCCATTCCTAGGTCTACCTAAAGAGACACCGTCAAAATCTACTAATTCATAGGCCCCTTTAGCCAGCTTTCACTTAACAACAAAAGGACCATGCCACATGGGTACGAATTTTCCAGCCCCTAGCTTATCGTTTGCTTGATCATATAATAAAACAAGGTCTCCTTATGAAAAATTACGAGGTGTAACATTTCGATCATAATGAGATTTTATGCATTTTGCATGAGTCTCGATTGCTAATGTAGCATCACATCGATTCTCATCTAATTGAGGTAAGTACAACAAACATTTTTCCTCTTTGGAAGTGGCTGGGAGTAATTCTATGGCTATTTGAAACAGTGGTATTTCACATTCAATGGGTAACACTGCTTCCAACCCATAAACAAGCTGAAAATGAGTGAAACCTGTTGATGTTTTGACTGAGGTTAGGTATGCCCAAAGCGCTAAAAATAACATGTTACTCCAATTCGACCAATGAATATCAATGATTTGTCGAATCATGGTGACTAGAACTTTGTTGATTGCTTCAACTAGACCATTGGCATGTGAGTAATATGGAGTAGAGCTATCGTGACACAGGCGAAGATGATTTGTTAGTTCAGTCATCATGATGTTCTGGAAATGGCTGCCATGATCAATGATAATCACTTGAGGAACACCGAATATATCAATTATATGATTGAAAATGAAAATTGCATCAATTTCTCCATCTGCCGAAAATGTAGACACCGCCTCGGCCCACTTGGTAAAATAATCTATCGCAAGGATGATATACGCATGCCCCCCGTCTGGGCAAGGGTTACATGTAATAAAATCGATACCCAATTTTGTGAAAGGATCGACGACAATTATAGGGTGGAGAAGAGCAGGTGGAGCACGCATTTTTCGATAAAAAATTTGGCAATTGTGACATTTCCAAACTGCATTGATACAATCTTTAAATAAGAATGGCCAGAAATAACCAGCGCGCAATATCTTTTGGGCTGTGGCATACCTAGACATATGATCGCCACACGCTCTAGAGTGACAGTCATTCAGAACCTTTTTGGCTTCTTCATGAGTTAGACAACGATGGAAAACAAAATCCACTCCACGACGATAGAGTGTATCTCTAATAATATTGTACGGTTGGGACTGGAAACGTATTTTCTTTCACTGAGATCATGAGATTTCAGGTCGAAAAGATTGGGTTTGGAGATAGACAATTATATCCCCATACCATGGATCAAGAGTACTGATAAGAAAAAAAGATTCATCTGCAAGGGATTCTTCTACCATAGTTTCGGTATCAGTACGTGGGAAGTCACACATCAATTCCGCGAAAACCAAAGACTTCTTTGACTTGGATTTTTCAAATTCCAGGTCAAATTCCTGCAGGATAACTATCCATTTGGAATACTTGCCCCCTAGCAATTTTTTAGTCAAAATATATGTCATATGGTTACAGTTAGAAATTACTGTGGTTTTGCATAGTAGAATGTAGTGACGAAATCGCTAGACAGCTTGAATAGCTGCCAGGGCCAATTTCTCCACATGTGAATATTTAAGCTTAGTCAGATTCAGAGTTCGACGAAGATAGTAAATCACATGTTCAGCATTGAATTCATCTTCCTGAACTAAAACCATCCCAATGGTGGAATGAGAACTAGTGAGGTACAAAAAGTAGTCCTGGTTCTAGTTGGGAGGATGCAATAATGGTGCATGGGTACACACGTGTTTAAGTGCATCAAAAGATTTCTGAGCTATCTCATCCCAAAAGAATGGACTGTTCTGTTTCAACAACCTGGTAAAACCTTTCATTATCTCGGCATAGTTAGGAATGAATCAACGTCAAAAGGTTTTCTTTCCCTTGAAAACTTTGGAGTTGGTGAAGAGGTGAAGGTGGAGGTAATTTGAAAATGGCTTCAACCTTCGAGGGATCGACACGAATGCTGGATTTTGAGACAACAAATTCCAGTAAGAGACCCATTTCTATATAGAAAACACATTTGTGTGGATTTGGCCTAATTTGATAATGCCTACATCTCATAAATGTGGCTCATAAATGAGTGAGATGATCGTCTCTATGTAATGAATGAGCAGGTAAATCATCAAGATAAGGCTACACAATGTGCTTGATGTCATGAAATGCGTAAGACATAGCCCTTTGAAAAGTTGCTCTATCGTTCTTCAATCCAAAAGGTAATTTGCAATAAGCAAATGTCCCCCATGGACAAATGAATGTCGTTTTAGGTTGATTAGCAGGGAGTATGTTAATTTGATTGTAACCGGAAAAACCATCCATAAAGGAGAACATTTCATTGCCGGCACAATCATCAATAATTTGATCGATATAGGGGGTTGGGTAATTATATTTTGGACAAGCTCGATTAATATACCTATAATTAATACATATTCATATCGTTACTTGCTTTTTTCTAATAGGAACAATATTCGATACCCAATCCGTTACGGGAATTGGATAAATGAAACCTGCTCGAAGTAATTTCTCAACTTCAACTTTAATAGCAACAACTTTTCTTGGATGTATCTGACGCAAACGCTGCCAGATAGATTTAGCATCCAGGTAAGTTTTAATTTCATGGACAATAATGGATGGATCAATTCCTGGCATTTCTTCATATGACCAGGAAAACACGTCGCAGAATTCTTGAAATAGGGCTTTATAAGTTTAGATTTCCTCATCCGTACAGGAAGCACCTATATGAATGTTTTCAATAATTCCGAGTTTCACTGAAATGTCAATAGAAATTGTTCGAGAAATATTTCCCAAATTTAACTCAGAATCAGGATGTCGCAGTGGATTTTGTGGTTCCTTGACATAATCAGTGGTAAAAATAGATGAGAAATCATTTTCAAAATGACCAAGCTCAGGTAAAAACGAAGATCAATGATGAAGATCTTCCCATGGTAAATCATCAACAGAAAAAATGTTCATGAATCTGCTCATTAGTATGAACAGAATCAGAAAGAGTTGTTGAATCTGAGGTTGAAATTGAAAGTGACTCCCCATGAACCACATTCATTGGATCAAAAACTAGGGTTGGAAAATGACTGTACCGCCTGATATGCAACTTCAAAGGGACTCAAGGGCATTGCATCGCCAAATGAGTCCACCTCGGAATCGGAAGGTGCGATCCAAGGATCATCAAAAGCAATAGTTTTCGATGAAATCATATGAATGGTTGCAAAAGAAGGTGATACGTTAGGAGGAGGAAATGAAAAAGTTCCTAGTAAACTAGAATCTTTAACTAATCCCACCCCAACATCCTTATAAGGGATAGTTGTTTTACCGACATGTTGGATACTCTTAGAAGAGGCTGGGTCGGATGAAAAATAATTTAACTGGTCTACTGTAACAATCTTTCCATTATGAGGGAATTTAATAAGCCGAAAGAGCGATGAAATGACAACAGTCATAGCGTAAGACCAACTGCAACCCAAAAGAAGGTTGTAATCTAGAGGGGCATCAACTACTTCCACATCTAGGTTAACAGTTTTGCCTTTTACCCCTATAGGTAAATCCTGCAGAATGCGAAAAGGATGAAACCCTCGGCCATCAAAAGCCTTCAAAATTGTCGGGGATTGATTAAATGTAGGAGAACCAAGTGATCTCCAACACTGAATCGATATAATACACGTAGAAGCTCCCTCATCAATCACAGTCTGAAAGCAAGGTCTGTTTTTGAATAACACTAGGATCTGGAAAGCCATTTGATGAGGTGAGTGAGGTGTACTATTTTCTAAATAGAAGATTATAAGATTGGAATCCTGAATATCAACAGCTCCTATTGCAGACAATAGCAATTTACGTTGTGGTAGACATGATTGCAGCACCTCCAAAGCTGACATTACTAAAGGGGATATAGCTAAATCTTCAACAATGTTATAGTTATGAGCAGCTCTCGCATGTGGATTGAAAGCTAACTTCTGAAGTATACCTTTAGTAGGCAGTTTGATTACTAAGTCTGGGTTAGGTTTCTCGATCTGTAGCGGATCAGAACCAGAAGGAGTTGAAGTTGATGGGTTTGAATTAGAAGATTTTTCTTCCTTACCACCAACAGGATTCTTACTTCCATAATATTGCGATCGTGTCACAATACTGACATGGGACATCATCATAATTGGTTCTTCTGAGGCATTAGAGGAATAACCTATCATATTACAATCTTGACTAGGGAAAGGATCCTTCAAGACAGCAGATGTTTGGGAAACTTTGACGATTTTTGAAACCTCAGCTCGATGTGGAAAATGTCTTGTAAAGTGCTCCTCATCACAGATGAGAAAATGATAGCGAGGTTTACATTTCTTGTCAGTAGATTCAGTTTTTTCTGGTTTCTCTTTTGCATTTTGTTTATTTTTCTTCTTCCCTTTCTTTTTACCACTGGATTTTGATTTGGCCGTAGAAGATTCTACAACATGAATATCGGCAGGAACTTCAGTGGAAGCTTCTCCTATCGGGGAATCTTGTAAATTTATAATAGGAGAAGAATTATTTGCATGTTTCTTCTTACTCTTGGTACTAACTGAACCAATCATACCATTAGCGGAATGAGACCCTGAAGGAGTTGCAGTTATTTGATTTTGTTTTGGAAGATCGGGGATTTTTTCATGTAAAGTACTCGACTGCATTAAATGAGGTCAAGGTACTGAGATTGAGCAATTACTTTCTCTTTAGTAACTACTCCTGTCTTAGCTACATCCTCAGTGATTTTAGGTAATAATGGTTTAACAAACCATTCTGCCAAAATTTGATCCAGGATAAAAACTTTCACTTAACGTCGTCAACATCGCCATTCATGAATATGGTCTGAAATATATCTATACGTTGACTGTTTTAATGAAGTTAATAATTCCATGCCATTGTCATATCTGACAGGCAACTGAAAATGAGTTAAGAATAAAGTAGATAGCTGACTAAAATTATAAAAAGAGCTTCGTGGCAACTCAATGTACCACTTAGCTGCGAGACCAATTAGAGTGCATTGAAAAAGCCGTAAGCGAATTGAATCATCTATAATGGAATTTGATGCACACCAAAGGTGATAAGTCATCACATGATTCGAAAGATCCTCTCCTGGTTTACCCTCAAACTTTGGAATATCACTCGACAACTTATTAGGCATTGGGAACCAGTACGGAAGATAATAAATTGTATCATTCGTAAGGTGCAACAAGTCAGGTAAATCCAAAGTTGCGATAAACGGTAACTGATGGTTAGGGTCTCGAAAACCTTGGGTCAGAAGACCAGCTCTAGGAGGTGGATATCTAGGATAACTTGGAATTCGATTGGCGCTAGGAATATTATATCCTCACGAAAAACCATGATTAACTGGACCAAACTGGGGTTGAGGTTGAGGTTTTTGATATGTATACCCAGGGTATCGTTGATACTGATAAACAGGGCTTTGCACAACAGGACCATATTGATATTGTCCCTGGTACGGTTGATAAGTAAATTACGGTTAACTTATGACAACCGTACTTGGACTATGTTGTTCTATAGGCATCTGAACTGAAGTCTGAATTGTAGGTCCAGACTAGGGTAAAGAGGTCTGAGGAGTTAATACAGGAGCAGTAGAAACTGGAGTTGTCGATACTCCAGAAGTAGGTGGGGTAGATTGAACAAAAGTTGCAGTAGCTGTAGCAATCGTTTGAGGAAGAGTTTGAGGCGAACTGCACGGGTTGCTGGGTTGAACCAGAAACCATAGGTTTTCCAGGTTGAGATGACAACTGCACATTGGGTCGCAAAATATATTGAGTTTGAGATGGATCCCACACCATATTCATTCCGGGGTAAGGACCCATAACAGGTTGAGCATATGGAGGACCATAACTAGGTTGAGTGTAGGACTGATAATTGAAAGGTACATTTCCAGCTCCTTGAACAAATGGTTGACCAGAAGGTGGTTGGAAACCTTGAGATGGGTACTGACCTTGAGCTTGATAACCTTGAGGCATGTACTAAAACTGGGGTTGACCTTGAGGTATATATTGATACTGAGGTTGACCTTAAGGCATATACTGAGTCTGGGGTTGACCTTGAGGCATATATTGAGTTTGGGGTTAACCTTGAGGTATGTACTGTCCCTAAGGTATGCATTGTCCTCGAGGTTTCCCCCCAGGCAGTATTTGACTACCTTGAGGTTGCCCCCCAGGTGGTATTTGACTGCCTTGAGGTTGTCCCCCAGGCGGTAATTGACTACCTTGAGGTTGCCCCCCAGGCGATATCGGGCTACCTTGAGCTTGCCGATTTGGAATAGCACTAGACATCATAAGGATTTCTTCTATGCTCAATGGTGGAGTTCCATTATTACCAGTTAATACCCCATGTTTGATGAGTTGAGGAGACGCTCCTGAAAAATTACTAGAAACTGACTGATACCCAGAAGGAACAGAAGGACCGCCATATAAAAATGTTTCTGGATTTTGAGAAAACATGGATGACCGGTTTGACATATTCGAAGGAGGATAATAACCCCTGGGCGTAGGATGAAAAGGAATACGAGGTGGTGAAGAAGCGAGACCCAAATTTTCGAAAAAGTTTGTCAATGATACATACCAAGCGTCACTTCGAAAAGGACTGTAGAAGATAGATTCACACTCCCTAAGTTCTAAAGTTGGTTGATTTTCAAGGAGAGATATATCTTCATCCGGACTAACAAGTTCTTCAATAGAAATTAGTCCAGAAGGAAGATTTTGGGTAATGATGCTTCCTACCCTGGATGAACCAGAACCACTAGAAATTGGAGAAGCAAATCCTGAGGATGGAGTAGTAGCAAGTTCAGTTTCAGGTTCAGAAATTTCAAGTTCCTCAACTAATTCACTAGTAGAAGAAAAACTACCAGTAACTTCATAAAATGAAATTGGTTAAGAAATATACTCTGTTGTTGGAACTTGATAATCAGGGTGAATAATTAAAGATGATTCTCCGGCCTCTAGTGACCTAACTCTACCTTTGCTAGCTGTGACAAGAGCTCTTAGCCCTTCAAGCTGACTTGGTGTATATTCAGGAGGCTGCCCCTGAAGTCTATGGGATTGTCTCGGTAATTTAGCCATGATTAATTAATTAATTACTTCACATGAAAACAAAGAAAATCTCAAGAAAACACCTAAAGTCTCTAAAGAACCAAACAATTGAATCACATGCCTAACAATCTAAGAGTTCAAACCACACACAAATAGTAACATTTCATACCGAAAACACTAGTTGGTGATGAAATCCAAGGTCGCAGAATTCAATACAGAAATGGCAGTTGGAATAGTTACCCCGACAACCTGCTTAATGAAACAGACTGGCACAAGTTTCTTCACAGAACTGTCCCAAGTAAAGATAGCCCCCTAGAGAGTCCAAGTGAGTCTAGTCGACATCTGCTCCAGGTACAGTGGGATCTTCCCTCCACCATCACCTTAGGAAAGAATCCTATAGATTATGGCCACTAAGGTTACCAACAGAAAGAAATATACGTGGGGGAATAGTCTACGATCCGATACACACGCAAGGGGAGAGTAACAAAGCTCAATCCCCTTGAAGGCTCCTTGACATAATCCAAGGTTTACCAACAAGCGACCCCAGGCTCCTCGAAAATGGTCAATCTGAGGTTTACCATTTTTAATACGTGTATATATGTTATCGTTCCCAATGAGGAAGGATTGATTACCTCACTAGTTCATATATGATCTCGTGCTTGGCTTCTTTAGGAGGAGCTTCCCTGAGCATACATGTAACAATTGGAATTTTTCCTACCGCAAGATCGACTACTTGTTTGTTTTAACTATCTTGGAGAGTTAATTACTCCCTACTCCAAGATACTAACCTAATCTATGTTGGTGATAAGGGCCCTAAAAATAAAAAGACTGCTAGATGAATTTTAATTAAGCGTTATTTTTATTGTTTTTTTCTTAAGTCAAAAGGTATGGAGATGAAACTTTGTGTTGTGAAGACCTGACTCCAAAAAACACTAAAAAATGCACCTAAGATGATAAACAATTCTTTTCCTTTTCAATGAATCTCTAGCTAAAGGAAGAGTTGAGAATGCAATTACTTGAAAAACAAAACTTTCCTTCAACATATAAACAAAAGGAAATTTTTTTATATTTTTCAATACACTTGAAACAAAGCTACTAATTATGCTCACAAAATAAATCCCTTTTCGTTTCAACACTAAAAACTATAGAAAACAAATTTTTCAAAAGAGAAACTAAAATTTCTAGAAAACACAGTCAAAACGATGAAAACATCGAATCTTGAGATCTAATTTCTAAAAAACTAATTGAAATAAAAGCTTTAAATGTTTTTGAGGATGTTTTTACTTAGTTATTCAGCAAACTAAGGATTAATTCGTTCAGAAAAACAAATCAATCAAAAACACGCAGCTATGCATTTTTTTATAAAAAATGAAATTCACAACTTATGACCAAGTTCGTTCAAAGTTTTGGAAAGAGAAACAAAATCTATTTCTCACCAAAGGGAAATCTCACAAACCAGCCAGACTTATCAAGAAGACAAAAGATTACAAGGTGATCTAACGTTTCTTAGGCTTCTAAACTTTAAGTCACTACAAAGACTGAGTGAAGACCAATCCAAGCATGCAAAGACTTCTAAAAATTCATCCAAAACACAACACCAATGGAACTTACTTATGAGAGACTTTTGACAGGATATATGCAGATATGGGTAGAGGATACAATTAATAAAAAGAACCTAAACTAAACTGGATGAAAATATTTTAGGATCGTCAAAAAGGTTGACATGGTCCGCAGGCCTCTGGTAGAACCAGGTGCGGTACCGCTATGTGAAGTAAAGCAACAGTGTGGGGAGGTCCGCACTGTAACTCAAACAGAACGTGCGGTCCTCATAAAAATTTTTAAAAAACAAAAAATCAATCTAGGACCTACAAACTACCCAATCCCACACACATCAACCAAAAAAATAGAAACAAAAATCAAGTTTCTCAAATCAAAGATAAAGGAAAATTTAAACAGTCAAATCGTATCCTTAGTGGAGTTGCCAATTTGTTAAGCGGATAAATCATTCCTACAGACAAGACCGATCTCGCTATTATCAATTGATATCTAGCAACAAGCAGGACAAGCAAATCTACTTTTCCCTAAACATATTGCAATTCATTAATAAAAGCTAAGAGGCGTTTTAGACCCTACCTTAAGTCCAACTCTAGTTTGTGGCAGCCTTGCTCCAGGAACTTCAAAAGAGTTTCCTTTTAATAACCTGCAAACACAAACAAGCACACATCAAAGAACACATACATAGCTAATATAATAAATCATGTTCATCATGGTGATCAAGGAGTCTATGAAATAAACCATAAAACACAACTTATTGAGAAAAATAAACTTGATTGTATTAACTTTGAATGAGGTCTTAAGGACATTAAAAATTCCTAGGTCACCTCCTTATCATATCCATGAATTCTCTCAAAGAAAAGCATCCAATTCTCCCTAGTGAAGAGGGTTAGTACTTCTGGGTGTTCATGCAATTTGTTGGAGTTCAAAGGCTCCTTTCTCATAAAACCTCCTAGCATGGTGTTTAGTGACTTCTAGAAATGCTCAGGTGAGGAAGAAGGCAATAACTTTCAAAACCAGAAAAAGAGGAATAGTAGAGGTTTGTCTTTCTAGAATCAGAGAGGGAATTTTTCGTGTTTCTCTCTTTCACAATAGAAATGTTCAATTTTTCCTCCCTCCAAACCTTGTTTTCAATCTGAATTTACTTCTCGGATTTTGGAGGAAATCAATATTTTGACAGAATAGAGAGTATATAAAATAATGTTTTTCTTTCTCACAGAGTAAATAGACTTGCAAATTCATTTTTTCACAAGCTTGATTTCTATGGTTGCATCCCTTTTTTCTTCCCACAGGAGAATACAGGGAAAGAAAATAGATTTTTGGTGCAAAGAAGAAAATGGAGAGACTGTATAGAATTCAGAAAAACACAGGTAGAGTTTTGTGCTCAGGTTCCTTTCCTTTTTCACCACAATACTTTGCTTCTAATCCCACCACCTTGTATAGATATATCACATGCAGAGTGTGTTTCTGAGCCTACCTCTTTTTGAGCTCGAATTTGGCAAAAATTTCAAATTTTTCCTCTGCAGAGCTGCTCTGTGGCCTTTCTATAGAAAGCCTCTTGTAGACGGTGTTCCTGCTTCTATAGAATGCAATAATTCTCATGTAGAGCTTGATAAGCAAGAGGGTTTTGAAAACTGGCAGAGAATGACTAGTTTGTTGTTCTGAAGGTGGTAGGTAAGTTACTGCAGTCAAGAACTTGTCGAATCAAATGAAAACAAAAGGTGGTGGAGGCTTCGACCGCAGTGTACTTAAGCTGATAGCATGATTTGCGGTGATGAGGTGAGGTGGCAGGATGGGTACATTATCCCCATCTAGACCATTGATCCTACTCCAGTGTCATTACGGTATTTCATGTTGCCTGACTGCCATCACTTCCATTATTCTCATTATACACTGCCACCGCTACCGGTTTTGAGTTTTTATTCTCGATTTGACGTGCCACATGTGTTGATTGCGTATATAAGATGCTATTTGAATGGGACAAAGCCTGTTTTAAATCAACGAGGGAGGTTTGAATTGAATGAGGGTGGCCAATTAGCTGGCCACTAATTTCATTTGATCGTGACCACCTCAATAGTTCATGTAGTTCCTAAATAATATTCATGCAATAGAGGAACATGTTTAGCCACTTACCTGTTAGTCGCTACAGTGCTTTGCATGCTCGAACTTGGAACTTTGTTTTTTTTTTGTTGCTGCTATTGGTGGTGCTCATGGCCTATAAATTGGTGGCTTCTGCTGGTGATTTTCGATCAAGCACCACTCCTTGTACGTTGTATACATCCTTGCTACATTGACCCTGCCTTTGGAGCTTGTTTTTTAAAGGGACCAGCTATTATAGGAATCCTGCAAGATTTCCTGTAGCTGCTTCTCCCTCTAAAATTTTTGGCTGATGCTTGAGCAAGGACTGAACAAACAACTGCAAAAGGTTTTGAAGGGAAGGAGTAACAACTGGAATACATCATTTAAGAAACAAATGAAGAATGCTACTGTTTTATTCATCATTATTTTTTGCTTAGAAACAAAAGAAACAAAATTTTTGTGTTTTCTGCACAGGGAAGGAAAAGCAAGTGGAAGTGTGGGTGTGCAGGGATGAAATGGAGAATTCAGAAGATGAGTGGTGGCAGGGAGGTCCATAGGCCTTCTAGAAAAATTTTTAGCCCTCAGATTCTTCTCTAAACTTGATTTTGAGCTCTCTGTAGTTTCTACAGGAGCCTCTTGTAGAGTGCACAGAGTTTCCTGTAGGATGTAAAATTTTCAGAAAAAATGAGACCAAGCTTGGAAAAAGACAATGGCGATGGAGGAATGAGTTATCAAGGGTGTATTCAGCCTGGCCATGTCTTTTTCTCTTATGTGACGCTCCTGTAACCTGCAATGCATTCAAAAGAAGTTAAGTTTTTCCTGTTTTTTTCCATCCTTTTCTTTTTCTCTTTTTTTATTTTTTTATTTTATGAGATAGTTGGGGTGCCCCCAAGAGGTTTTCACCCTCACTACCTGCCCTGGGCACCTCCAAGAGGTTTTCACCCAGGGATCTTTTATTCTTTTTCTATTTTTTCCCTTTTTTTCTTTTTCTTTTCCTTTTTCCTCTCTTTTTTTTTTCTTTAGCTCAAGGTGTGGGTGGAGTGGAGGTAGAGACCTACTCCACTACCAACACCATTTTACTCAAATTCTCAATGAATTCCTGCTTGGAAAGGGGCTTCCTATAGATCTTTAACTGATGCCCATTGACGACCATGCGGATGGCTTCTTCATCGATGGTTTGGATCAGGACTGAACCATTGTGATTGCATTTTTCTACTGTGTATGGTCCCAACCATCTTGTCCTTAGTTTGCCATTCAAATCTTTATATCTTGAATCATACAGTAGTGCCCAATCTCCTTCTTGGAATTGTTTTTCTTTGAGGTGTCTGTCATGACATATTTTTCTATGAAGTTGGACCACCTCTGAGTGGATAAGGGCCTGCAATCTCTGTTCATACAATCCATTTAGCTAAAGTAACCTTTCCTTTTTGGCATGGCTAAGATCTAGGTCTAGCTGAGCTTCCATCCTTAACGTGTTATATTCAAATTCTATTGACAGCAGAACCTTCTTCCCATAGACCAGCTCATAGGGTGTGAACCCTGTGGTGGTTTTCCATGTGGTGTTATAGGCCCAGGTGGCCTCAACCAATCGATCTGCCCAATCTTTTCTATTGCTACTGACTTCCTTAGTCAAAATCCCTCCCAAATCTCTGTTAGTGACTTCCACCTATCCATTTTCTTGCAGATGATAAGGGGTGGAAGTTCTGTGCTTAATCTTGTGATGTGTGCGTAGGTGTTCAACCATATTGGAGGTAAAATAACTCCCTTGATCTATGACTAACTCTCTTGGATAGCCAAACTTATAGAAGGTATTTTCCCTTAAAAACTTAGCTACTTTTTCTTCTGTTGCTGCCTTGATCATTTTTGTTTCTGCCCATTTTGTTAGATAATTAATACACACAATGCTGTAAGATTTCTGTTTTGAAGCAGGGTTGATGGGACCCACAAAGTCCATGCCCCACTTCTCAAATGGCTCAAAAGTCACTTGAGGTTGCAAGCGCATCTCATCCCTTGGAGTAGGTTTCCCCATCCTTTGACTCGGTCACATTAGTTGATATATTTTCTGACATCTTGATGAAGAGTGGGCCAATAGTAACCTACTTGCAGAATTTTGAAGGAAGTCATTTTTGCTGCAAAATGGCCCCCACAGGGCCCGTTGTGATAGTTTAGGAGAATGTCAAAAAATTCCTCCTCCCTGACACATCACCTCAAAATCTAATCTCAGCCATGTTTAAAAAGATTGCCCCCAATCCACGTGAATGGGGCACTTTTCCTCACGATCTTGCTCTTCTCTTTTGAGGAAAGGTGTTGCAAAGACTGTGTTGAAACCAAGTAATTTGCTATATCAACAAACCATGGAGAGAGTACTGAAACAATAAATAGGTGTTCATCTGGAATTTGATCATCCACCTTTCCTTATTCACCTGCAGGCAAATCTAATCTAGACAGAAAATCAGCAACAACATTTTCCTTACCTGATTTATCAATAATGGTCAAATCAAACTGCAGCAATAAAAGTAATCATCTAATAATACAAGCATTTACATCTGGTTTATTCATCAAATACCTAATTGCAGCATGATCAATGTGTATGAATGTTTGATAGCTGGTGATGTAGTGTCTGAACTTATTTAGGGAATGGACTACAGCTAGGAGCTCCTTTTCGGTTATAATATAGTTTAATTATGCCTTGGATAGGTTCTTACTGACAAAATATATGGCATAAGGGAGCTTCTCATCAACCTACCCTAAGGCTGCTCCTATTTCTTTGTTCGAGGCATCTATGTGAATGTGGAAAGGTAGGGCCCAGTTTGGACCTCTCAAAATTGGGGTAGTTACTAGTTTACCTTTCAAGGTATCCAGAGCCTCTTGACAGTTGTCAGTCCATATGAACTCAAGATCTTTTCCCAAAAGAACAAACAATGGAGAGGATAGCTTACTAAAATCCTTGATGAATATTCTATAATACCCTGCTAAGCCTAGGAAACTTTGAACATCTCTTACCTTTTCAGGAGGTGGGACCCTTTGGATGATAGCAATCTTGTTGGGATCCACTTGTAATCCTTGCTGAGAAATTGTATGACCCAGCATGGTTCCTTCAGTCATCAACAATTTGCATTTCTCAATACTGAGGGACAGGTTCATTTCAATACACTTGGCTAGAAATATTCCCAGGTTAGTCAAACCTTCCTGGAAGTTAGAACAATAAGGGGTAAACTCATCCATATAGATTTCCACTGAATCATGAACCAGTTCAGTAAATATGCTTAGTACTGCTCTCTAGAAAGTAGTGGGAGTGTTACACAACCCAAAAGGAAGGACCCAGTATGCAAAATTACCCCAAGGACAAGTGAAAGTGGTGTTATCTCAGTCCTTCAGGCTAATTTGGATCTGGTTGTACTTGCTAAACCCATCTAGGAAGGAGAAGAACTTCTTCCCTGCTAGGCCATGTAACACTTGATCTATGAAAGGCAAAGGGAACTGGTCCTTCTTGGTGGCCTTGTTTAGTTCTCAATAATCTACACAGATTCTCCACTTCTCGTTTATCTTTAGCACTAGCACCAAAGGAGAAACCCATTCGTTGTCAGAAATAGGGTAGATGAATCCTGCATCCAGCAACTTTTGCAGTTCTTCTTTGACAATGTCCTTGAAGGTTGGATTCATCCTCCTTTGAGGGTGCCTGACTGGTTTACAATCTTCTTTAATGTAAATGTGATGAGTACAGACTGAAGGGTGGACTCCGTTCATCTCCTTATAACTCCAAGCAAAAGCATCCAAGTGATTTTTCAATAAGCTACAGAGTTCCTTTTCCTGAGAGGTGGATAGGGATGAGTTGATCTTCAAGGTTTTTTCTGGGCCAAATTCCACATTCTTGACTTGGGGAGAGGTCAGATCGGCCACACAGAGATCAGCTAAGGGATTGGCTTGGGTTTCTTCCACCAACTCTTCTAATGGCAACACACTAGGGGGTGGATTCTGAAACAGGTTCTCAATAAGATCATCCTCAGTTTGTGGAGCCCCCATGGTAGCTTCCACTATGCACAATGGTGTGAAATAGACTTCATCCTCATCTTCCTCCTCCAACCAGAGACGTAAATCATGTTCTAGTGGAGGTTGGGTAAGAGGATATAGGACTAGCTATTTGGACATATGCCCATTCTTGATTGTCATTTTCCCAGCTCGACAACTAATGTAGGCATCTGCAGTATCCAACCAAGGTCTTCCCAGGATGAGAGGATACCCATTGATCTTTGCCTTTGGCTGGACAACCAGGAAATAAGTAGGGTACTCCCAGGAATCAATAGAGACCATTACATCTTCCACAATCGCCTCAGGGGTCACGGTGGAGCGGTCTGCTAACTATAGTACTATTGATGTCTTTCTCAGGGAACCTTGAAGGTTGAGCATGAGCATAGTGTCCCTGGTCATCACATTAATTTCAGCCCCTAGATCAATCAAGGTATGGTGGATCATGGTGCCATTGATGTGGACATCGACTACAGGACTCCCAAGGTCTAGATATTTCAAACAAATTACCTGCCCCAACATCAGGTTGGAAATTTGTCCTATGACATTGATAGTTGGGGCACCTCTCTTGCATCTGCTTGGGTTCCTGAAGCACTTTTCCTTGATCATCTTGTTGTATATAGGCACATCCTTTACGGCTTAGAAAAGTGGTATCTTTACACATAACTATTTCAATTCTCCTAGAAGTTCAGTTTCTTTTGGGGTCAGTTGTGTGGTTCCATTTAGTCTGTCAGGAAAGGGTGGAATGACTTTTGGTTAATTTTCCTCTTTTTCTTCCTCATCCTCCTTAGGAGGAGGTCGGCTATCTGGAAGAACCTTCTCAGACCGTAGGTTAATCTCCTAAATCTCCACAGCATAGGTCAGACATGATGTTTCTCCACTATATAATTGTTGGGCCTGTCTATTCTTGGGGTTCAGGTTTGGTTGAATAGGTATTTGGGGTTGTCTTGGTGGAGCAGGAGGCAATGGTTGTTGTTGAGCAGTTCGTGGAGGCAAAAGAGTGAGAGGAGAGTTGTACTGGGGCCTCCACCACTAATGAGGTGCATTCTATTGAGGTTGTGGCTGAGCATAAGAGTGAAACGAATCAGAAACTGGTGGAGCCTGGTATTGAGGAAGATATGACCAAGGAGGGGGTGTGGACCAGGAAGGATGAGTAGGGGGACCGCAAGAAGGCATGGAAGTGGCTTGATTGGGGTTGTAATAAGTCTAGGATGTCCCTTGCATTCCCGGCTGGTAAGGTCTGGGTCCATGTGGCCTTCTTTGGTTCATGAAATAGAGTGGTTCAATGGCTCCTTTGGCCACTTAATATGCAGCTTTAATTCCAGGCAAGGAAGGGCACTGATTCGTAGGATAGTCTTCTTCATAGACTAAACACACTTCTGTAGAGTGCAATGGACATTCGTTCCAAAGATGCTTTATAGTGCACCTGGGACAAAAGATGGCTAAAGCCTTCTCGACTTCCTCTTACTTCCTTTTGATATGCAAGGTATCCATTTGCATGGAAAGAGTCTACCTCACCTCGCTCTTGGAATCTTCTAGCCAATTCTCAAGTTCGTTTCTAAGGGATGAACTAGATGAGGATGTACTGGCTAAAGGTTAAATCTCCCTACCTCTCTTTGTAGCTGACCTAGAATGGTTTCTAAACACAGTCTTTATGTCATCATAAGGTAGTTGGTAGATGTCTCACCTAGCTAGTAGATGGACGGTATCTAGAAGGTCTTCAGGGACAAGTGTGCACCTAGCCCTTTTATAACTGAGTTGAAACCTCTTTTCATAGTCTTCTAAAGATTCATCACTCCCCATGGTCATTCAGAAGATTTCTTCCTTGGTATCCTTTGACCTACAGTAGTCCTGGTATTTGTTGTTAAGGGCTTGCTGCATCTGAGCCCAAGTTGTAATACTGTTTCCAGGTAACCCCATGAACCAGCGCAATGCTGCATCCCTGAGGGTAGAAGGAAACAGTTTCAACTTCTGCTCATCTTCTACATAGTCATAGGTTCGACAGAGAACAAAAAATTCAAACAAGAAGGTATCAAGATCTTCAATAGTTAGTCCATGGAAGTGAGGTAAGGCTGAAGGACTTATGTTTTTCATTTTTCTGTCTCCATTGGTCTCTCGAATAGGAAAGGCACCTTCTATTCTTTACCCATTTCCTCTAACGTTTATGTTTTCAGCCATGGTCTCATGAGGAATGGTTTCCTACTCTTCTTCTGTTATAGGATCTTTGTATATCTCTGGAGCTTCGCCTATAGGTCCTTCTGGTTCACTGCCACCAAAGAAGAGAGAAGGGTGACTCAATGATGTGGTGGGGGTGTTGGGTAGGAATTTTCCTGAACTGTCTCTGTTCCTACTAGGCATGAAAGGAAATCTCTTTTTTTGGGTGATTTTTGTGTTTTTTCTGCTTGTACCTGCAAAACTAAAATGGATTGAACAACAACTTGCAACTAACTAAAATGAATCTTGCTGAAATGGAAATTGTAGAACTGAAATGAAAGCAGGAGATGACTAATCTACTTTGCTGGAATGGAAATTGCAGAATTGAAATGAAAGTAGGAAATGTCTAATCTATGCTTGCTGAAATGAAATTGCATAATTGGAATGAAAGCATGAAATTTCTATTCTACGCTTGCTGAAATGAAATTGCAAAATTGAAATGAAAGCAAGAAATGTCTAATCTACTTTTGCATAACTGAAATTGCAGAATTGAAATGAAATGACTACTCTACTTTTATTGAAATAAACTACTTAGCAGAATGTTGCAGTAGAAAATAGAAGAAAAGAAGTAATCACAAAATACTCCAACACTTCCCCGACAACAGCACCAAAAAGAGTGGTGAGCTCTAGTATTACAACAAGAATGCTGCAACTCCTAGGGCTTCCTTCTTTACTTTTATGAACCCGGTATTTCGTAACAAACTTGGAAGTGACAGTGCTATATGCACAAGTACTAGCTCTTACTGTAGGCTATCACTTGATCAGCTAGCGCAAGTTTGCTAGGAGTTTAAGCTAACTTCTATGAGTTCTCAAAAGAAGCTTTTAGCTATGATGGAAGAAACCTAACTCTACAGGGACTATTCTACTTGCAAAAAGAGAAGGAAAACTAAAATGAAACGCAAACCCTAGCAAACCCTAGTTTACCCACTAACCCTACTTTCGCAAAAAGAGATGGAAACTACTAAAATGAGTGAAATTTAATACAAAAAAGGTAAATTGCATTTATTCAAGCTAATTCTAAAAAGAAATGGGAAGAAATCATCATTTTGTACTTTTGAGTATTTTTATGTGGAATTATTATGCTTGTGATTTAGCTGGTTGTGACTGTGCGGATGGTTGGTGGGAAAGGAAGATGGAGTTTGCTTTTGTAGAAGGTGGGCAAGGTGTGGAGAGGTCCTAAAAATCCCCTAGTAACCTTCTGAATACTTCCATTGTGGTCAGACTTCGAAAAATCACTCATAAGGAATTCTACAGAATGTTGCAGAGGATCTACAGGAGGATCTACAAGAGGAGGCAGAAAGTGGATTTTGGAGGTTTGAACATGGAAAAATGATGAGAAAAGGGAAATGAAGGCTGGATGAAGGTGTTGAGGGGTATATGACTTGTCAAGGAAGATCAGGCATGAATGAGATGGTTGGATTTGTTCAAAGGGCCAGAAAGCAACTTTGTGAAAAAAAGCAAAAATTAGGGAAGATTGGTGAAATGTTGCGAGTGAGTTGGGAAATATAGCAGAAGTGAGTTGGTGTTGGCTATTTGATAGAGGGATGGGGAGTTAAGATGTCCTACAAGAAACCTGCACATTCACTTAGCAAAACTGACCATAGAAAGAACTAAAAACAGAGTTTTGTCTCACTTAACCTAATTTCTGACCTAAAACCAGAAAATGCTGAACAATATCTTATGAACAGAAAAGCATGGGAGAGAACTATGATAAAAGGACGTGACATTGATCTAAGTAAGTGAATCTAAACAAATATCAACTTTTCCAAATCAAAGTATCACACTAGCAGTTGCATGAAAGAGAAAAAACTGTGTTTTTGGTGGCAACAGTAATGCCTTGACCTCAAATCATGGTCCCAAGAAGGGAGAAAGGATATCAAGACCTGTTGTTGGCCTTTTCGGATATTTTTCTATCACTGCAACAAGTTACATAAGCAATTTGAAGCAAAAACAACTATTCTAACCATCAAAAGCAGCCTAATCTAATGAAGTAAAATGAATATATGCAGCAGAAATTAACTCATGAATGGAAACAAAAATATATAAGTACACAAAGGAGGTGTTAGGAAACTTGGGTTGGGCCCTAAACCAAGAAATTTAGCCCTCTAGGAAAAAATCAGTGCTGGCTCAAAACTTCATTCATCTTCATCATCAAAAATAGCAGTTACATCACATAAAAACTGTCTCAAAAAACGATCGAAAATGAGCTAATTACAATGTTGCATAAAAGTGTGAAAATATATTAAGAACTGGCTAACATCTAACTCTCGAAGCCTTCTTATTTATACACATGGGGACTCCCAACAGTCCTCCTAAGATTAAGGAAATCGGCCTCCTAGAACTGAAGATAACAACAACCCTACTTAACTTGCTCGACTACCCCTTGGAATCATCAATGTGGGCTTGTGTACTCCGAGCTTCTAATGGAGAATTCAAGGAAAGGGTCATTAATGCACAAGACACCCCTCCTACAAGTCCTTGTCCCTGTTTCCCTTGAGTTTGGTTGCCATTTGCTCATAATTTCCTTGTTTTTGTCCAAAATTGTCCAAAAAATCTACAATAAACATTGATTAGACTACATGGCAAAGAGACTATCCCCATTCACTCTATTGGCATTAATATATTCAAAAACATGCACAAAACTATTAAGAATGGTGGACTAAATAAAAATAATAGGCAAAATGAGCCCATATAGTTACCCATTTCTGGGGTTCATCACTTGCAATGCTTGGACTTATGTCGAATATTATCATACCAAGTAATGGAGGAAAGCATTCAAATACCTTTATCTTTATTTGACTCCTCATTTCATGAAACCTACATTCAATAGCCTTGTGGCCAAAATCATTGCATGAGTAGAAATAACCATAAAAATGACCATTATACCTGATTTTGGACGAACTCCAAGAAGTGGGTTGTCTTTCTTGATTGTTTTCTTCATAGGACCTTCTACACCAGTTATTCTCTTGTTGCATGGATCTACAATTTGCTACAATATGTCCTTGCTTCTAGTAGTTGAAACATCTCCAATATGAAAAAGATCTGTAATTTTTCTTTGGTATAACCTTGGGCTTATCCTGCTTGAGCTCCTTCTTTGATTGTTGGTTGTGTTGATGGCTATCCTTCTTATTGATTTTGCAACTTCTATCATCGGTTATAATTGTGGTTACAACAAAATTAGTTTCTCCTTTGTGCATGCTTAAATCTGACTTGATAGATGTGGAAGTGGTTTTCTCCTCTAAATCATTCCTTAGTTAAACCACTATTTCTTCCAATATCTCACATTCATCCTAGTGATCTCTATATTTGTTTCTCATTTGTTCCTCAATCTTGTTGGCTTACTTAGGATGAATTTCAATCCATTGATTTCTTCTCTTAGCCCATTTTCATTCTCATCAGAAATCTATGAAACTCTTTTATGGTCTTTGCATGCAATGCTTAGGTTTTCTACTTCAACAACTAATTCCTTAATTACAATCATTGTTGATTCATATTCAGGATTAATGAGAGAAATATCCTTCTCATCATCATTATCAAACTGAGTATAATCATTAGAATTATAATTCAAAAATTCTCTCATCATATTGCATCGTGACACAACTTCTTTGGCTGAGGTTTCATAATTTGTTGTTTCATTTGCAATGGAATAAACATTTTCCTTCTTAAATCCCTTTGTATTTTAAGACATCCTCTTCTCGAATCTGTCCATGATCCATGATCTACTCTCTAACGGGAAAGGTTCACTAAAGAAAACCTCGGTTTGAAACCAATTGTTGGAAATTGGATCACTAGTGAGAGGGGGAGTGAATCAATAGTGAAGACACTTGTAAAATTTTCTCAAAATTATTAATCATTTAAATCATGTAGAAACTAAAGAAAATGAGAAAATATCAGACCATCAAACAAAAGTAAAACCATGCAAAAATTCAACAATGCACAAATATTTTTGGTGGAAAACCCTTCTTTAGGAAAAATACCACCCTTGTCATTGTTGCGCTGCTCAATATCTTTTATTATTCTAAGAAAATTCTTTACATAGAGATTCAATGGGATAATATCAAATGGGGATCTATTTCTAATGTAGATTTATGGACTACCATCTTCTAGAACCCACCACGACCAACAATCCTCACCTGGTTACTCTTCAGTTATAATCCAACTCTATAGACTCCTATCTGCTAGGAGCCACCATGACCAACAGGTGTCACCCTGTTTCTTTCAAACTATCCAATTAATATTGGATTGAGAAAACGGCTCACTTACATTGATTTCACCGGAGTCCTCAAACTCCACTCCTCTATGTGGTTCTTGTTTCATATATTTTCAGACTAGAACCAAGAACTACACAACATGAACACCATAACAACACTCTTTAAGGCACAAAATCAAAATCCAATTCTATAACAAAAATTGCATCACAATCTCACCGCACACTACATAAAATAATATGATCAACGCATTAGCTAAAACCCTCTTTGCAAAAAATAAAAATTCACACAATTGAATGTTTCACTCAAACAATAAGATGAGGAATATACTAGGAGAAAACAATCTCCAAATAAACCTACAATAAAACTCTAATTCACCTCCTTGCTTGCTACACAAAATACTAGCTGAAACATACTTCAACTAACTCGTGCAATACCAACAAATTTCTTAAGAAAATATGCATCACACAACTTGTACACTCTTCTCCACTCTCACACTCACTCAACATATAAAGAGAACGAATCCAACTATCATTGATCTTTCTTCACTAAATAGATGAACTCAGGTGCTCAACTTAGTAATTACCAATAACTATTGAGCTCCACAAACTATGTTCATATGCTTTATTTTATTTGGATTCATCTCATTGACTTGATCAAACCATTCACTCCACTTCATAAAATATATTTTGAATGTTAATCACTTTCTATAAGCTCCTTGACATTTTCTAGTTGTTACATTAAAAGTTCCAAAATAAACAAGCTAGAAAAACCATAAATTAACCTAAGATGCATGAGGAATGTGGAGAAAAACAATTTCAGAATGCATACATGACTATTCTGAAGTAAACATGCGTATATTACTTGGTATACACGACTCTTATGAAGGAAACTTATGAATATCCCTTAAAACTCAAGTTTCACATATGTTTAAGCCAACACATGGAGTTGATCTCCAAGAGTAAGCTAGGGACACCCTGACACACCTCCACATACACATTGACACCATGACAACAAGCATAATCCTCAAAACGGGGAATGATACTCATAACTAGATGACATACATTAAGTGACATCCATTTAGTAGCTGAACTCTTCCAGAGATTTTCCAACATCTCCAACACATGTAGAAACATCTCTAGTACCTATAGCATCATCTCCAACACTTGCAGCAACAACATCAAGTCATCCAACTACCTCTAACACCGGTAGAGGCACCTCCAAATCATGTAGAAAAAGATCGAATGCTTCCAACACATGTAGAGGCATATGCAACACCTCTAGAAACAATCCAACCACCTACAGCAGCAACATCTGCAACATGTGTAGGAAAATCATCATCTTATGACAACCCATCATATCATGTCTTGTATCCATTTCTACTTAGCCTCCCATTCCTACAACAGGTCATGTCATAAGCATGTTGACATCAATTCCAACCAAAAATACCATCAAGAGAAACACTCATCACACATCAAGAGGACTAATAACATCGTAAGGCATATAAAATGAAGCACCATTACCCTGTTGACATCAATACCAATGCTACAATGTCAACAACGAATGTATATATGGTTATTTTCATCATTCTTGTTTAAAAGTTAATCATTTTCAAGTTTGTAATTTCCTCCATTCTCTCAATTGCATAGTGATCTCTTCCAAGCTAAAAGACCTTACATATTTCTCATTAGTAATCTAGCATACATACATTATAGAGACTAGTTATTCCTCAATTGTTCACTATGCATTCCTAGTCAGCAGCGTTGGCCTCCTTGCTCACTATAGAATTTCATTCACCAACCTATCCCTCTTTTATGCATTGCACACTCCCAATCAGTAGCATATAGTCGTGTATTTAATACTAATGTGACTTATGTAGTAGGAGAATCCCTCCCTTCCTCAACTACACATTGTACAATTCCAAGACCTAAGGTGCAAGCCTTTACCTCTTTTGATCTCACATACAAAATACCCAAGCCTCTCTTCCTTGCCATTATGCAAGGTACACTTTCAATGGATAATAGAGCCACCTTGTCATAACCCCTCCTTCTACTTTTATTAAGGAATGATAAAACCATGATTCTTTTCCATTTTTATCTCATACTCAGAGTATATCATTATAGAAATAATTCAATGACAAAATGTAGTAGAATTCATGAGGATTGGTTGTTATGTTATTACTTGATTCCACTATCTCTGTCCATAGATTAAATATTCTTCTTTTATTCTCTTTAATTACAGTGTTGTATGATAAGGTAATTCACCAATCTTCCAACTATATTGACCACATATGTTTCCTTTTATCTACCTTTGTTTTATTTTCCTTAGGTAGTCCTTGAGTTAGTAGTATCACCTTAAAGAGGTGTTTAATGCTATAGGCTCCCCAACCCCCTGGCATATACGTACCCACATTCTATATTTTTACGCATCGATTTCAATAGGAACATCGAAGATGGTTTAAAAACTGGTGTATGTTTATATTTATGAATTTAATGTTTCAACTACAAAGTCAAATCTGATTACTCCTTATTTACAATCGATATAACACAGTGACAATAGTTATAAGTGTTGGTATTCCCAACATCTGTGTGGATCCAATCCTTTCATTACAACTCGATATGCACCGTGTGAAAGTCACATGGAGTCATAGACCTTGGGTTAAGTGCTTTACTAAGATGTGTTGATCAAATCCAACAGTGGTTTCTCATCCATCAAACCCTAATTTCATTCACACCCTTCCTTTCCTATGGCATTTGGTAGTTTCATCTCTGCTCTGTCCTATGCCCCATTAAGCTTGGGGAAAATTGACATAGGTCCTACATCATGGAAGAACCCTCTGCCTCTACTAAATCATCCCATTACTAATGCATTTTTTCTCCAAATGATTTTTCTCCTAGGTAAGGTATGTTATTGAAAATTTTGGGCCAACTCCTTGGAGGATGGAATCAAGACCATGGCTTAGGCTATGAGAGCAATATCACTTCCACCATAGCTATGTAATTAGTCTCACATAAGTAGTAATGGTTTGGTTTATTCATTAATTGCATAACATTGTCTTACTTCTCTTTGTTTTCCCTGGGTTTAATTCTTTTCTCTCCACTAATGTGTTTATGTCTCCTTATGTGTGCTCTAGGCTTCAAGCCAAGGCAGAGGATTTCACACAGGTCATTTCCTATGCATTACATGTCTTATGTCGGAACAACCACTTCAACACATATTTGCAAGCCCAGTAACCTCAGTAACCTAGAATAACAGATCCCTTTGTAATTCACAGAGCATGGATTTTGTTTTTCCTTTGGAATTATGTTAAAATGGCTACCTACTCTCTCATATTTTGTTTCTCTAATTGTAGATTTCCTTTTTTTGGGTAGGAGTCGAGATCTTATGTAATCAATTCCTAGTTGAAAGGAATAATGAGTGGTGGGTCTTGGCTTGGTTTTTATTCTTCATTTGGATACCATATCAAACTCCCACTCCAGGGAATGCTAGCCCCCAAGTCATTTACAAGTTTCCCCATTTCCTATCAGACTCTTCGCTCATTCGTTGAGGTATAATGTTACGTATTAATCCTTTCCATTTATTGCACCTTTGTATACTTGGAAGACTATTGTGGTGACCTATTAATGCTTCTATACCCCCTAGAGAGTATTGTTAGCAGCAAGGGCTGTGGTCACTAGACCGAGACTTAATTGTTCATTTTCTCTTACTTTTCCAGGTGCTAACCTTTCTTCCTAAGTATATATATACTATTTATAATTGATTCTCCCAGGTTTTGATATGCATGATCTCTCATTTACATTTATAATTTTTTTTTTGTTCCTTTTGCAACAAGTGGGTAAGGGAGCAAAGGCCTCACTGCAGACAAGAAGGTAAATTTGGACTATTAGTTTTCTAGCAATATCACGTCCCATGTTACTAATGTACCTAGTTAATATTCTCAACTACATCCTAACTAGTGGTTTCCATGTTTGTTTTCATATGTACACTCACAACCACTTCTTTTTGGTCTTGTTCAATAGAAGTATGGTGTTAATATTGACTAATAGGTCATACGGTTGCTCAGGTCTGTGGATCCTTTCCTTTCTTCCTACAAGTTAGCAAAGACTGCGTTGGGTCCTATTTAGTAGAGGCACTAATTGAATCCTGTCCATGCAACTATTTCTCCCTTTTTCTTGTTTTGTTTCCAGAATAGTATAGTTCGGCCCAGTTATACTAGGTTCTACTAGATGTTCCTCCAATGGAGATTCAATCCACTGAATCTTATGTCTCAAACATTATAGGATGTAATTACTAGAGATCGTATGTAATTTAATAATTATGCTCGAGATCTTACTTTAGGGCTATCTCACTGGACATTTCTGTGTTATATTTTTTTTCCAGTCATTTACACTTAAAGTATATGTATATATATAACCTCAATGGCCTATAGGCCTTTTTTTGATATTATGTTTACATAGAATGATTTATAAGCTTATAGGCCTTGTTTGATATTGTGTTTACATGTAAATGTTTATAAGCTTGTAGCCCTTGTGTGATATTGGATTTACATGGAATAATTTATAAGCCTGTCGCCCTTGTTTGATACTGTGTTTAGTTGGAATGATTTATTTGATGTTAGGTTGTAGATACATATATATTTCTTCCCTTACGTTGGAACAAGAGCTACTGTGATTTCTTAATGATCTGAATTACTATAATGATTTGTGTTTTTCTTTCTATTCATTGGGATTAATTATTACATGTCTATGAGTTTCACCAATTTGTAAAAGTGGTTATCTAGTCCATGCACCTTTGTTTATACTGGTTAAATCAGTAGGTGTATTTATAAATCCAAAAATCTTCTCTTCACATACCTTCCTATTCTTTGTGTTACATATTTAGAATACTTTCCTACCTCACTCTCACTATCGGTAATGCAATTCTCTTCACTTATTAAACCGCATAAGTCCCTTTGCGATGTTATAATGTGTATCTACCGTCATCCGAGAATTCCTCCTTTCTTTTAATTCATTCTTCAGCCTCCTACGAGTGCTTACGCCTCCCTTTAGGTCACATTTTGGCTAGATTGAGTTGCCTTGATTTTTTAACAAGGAATTAAAATAGGTATGTGCTCTAGAGATGCTAAGTGTAATCCATTTCCACCCCATGGTCTCAGTTACCATTATATTTTCCTTTGCATAGTTCTTATACAAAGGAGAAAATCATAAATTTGTCACTGCATAGTATAATAATAATTCGAGCAGTAATCGAACTATTACTAACACAACACACAAATAAAAGCAGGAAAATACTATTTTTATTCATATCAATTGCTCCTACCTCCATAGCTAGTTGAATTATCAATCTAAAATGCATATGCTCTCATAGGTTCTCTTTTCACCTACAGATTAATATATAAGTCCCTTCTGTCACTATATAGTGTTACCAACTAAAATGGAATTACTTTATCCTACAATCATTTTGACCACTTAGATATATAGAAGCGTAATTGTAGTACAACATATTTAATACATTAATTCTTGCACATATTTTCAGAATGAAAATGTATATATAGTTATTTACCGACAGAATTAGGCACACAATTTCTAACCAAAGTTAGGAAGAGTCATTGAATGAGTACACTTTTCCACCCAACAATGAATTGACTGCTAGTTCCCCATGAGCCGAGACCAATTGTCAGGCAGATCCCTCGGAGCTTCAAATACCCCTTCAACTTCTTAATAGGTATATTTCTACCTTTTCTTCCATTACATTTTTTCTATTACCGGCATCTCGCTTTTATGGAAATATTTTTGTTTCTAAAGCCCACACTTATCTCCAGTACTGCTTTATCTTTCCATATATCTAGCATATTTCTCTAGCTAGAAGATTTAATGGATATTTTCCTTCCATCCATTAAATCCTTATATATTGGAAACAAATATTTCCCATGGAATATTAGTCTCAACCTTACCTAATATTGATATTGGAAATTATCTCTTTGCTCAAGTGTCTCATTTAAGCAATTTCCATTCCAATTTATTTATAATTAAAATTCACTTATTTCATAACCACTTATATCTTTTTAATTTACACAAGTTATGGAAATACCATTCTAGCCAATCATAGTTTAATTAATACTACTTGTTTCAAAACTAACAATACCAATTATTACCAAAAATTGAGGGATGTCACATATTTCCCCCCTTTTAGCTACACCGTCCTTGGTGTTTAATTCCGAGTTCCTTATTTCTGTAATAATGCTTGATAGTTCTTATGCATCTCATCTTCCCACTCCTAGGTAGCCTCCTTGAGAGTAGAGTGATTCCATTGCATTTTAACCCAAACGATAGGTCGATTCCGGAGCCAAATCTCATTCTTATCTAGAATACAAAGAGGTTTTGCCAGGAAGTAGCCTTTGGGTTCCACCTATATCATTTTCCAATCAATAATGCGAAAACTATCATATATACATTTCTTAAGTAAAGACACATGAAATACATTATGAACTTTAATTCGACTATGTAATGCTAACTGGTAAGCTATTGGTCCAATCCAGCCCAAAATTTCAAATGGTCCACAAAACTGTGGTGCTAATTCTGGATATGTTCTCGTCCTCAATGTAATGTTCCTTGGTTTCACACTCAAACACACATGATGCCCAAATTTCAATTATTTGTATGTTCTTTTCCTATATGCATAACTCTTTTGTTGATCTCATGTTTCTTTAATATTCTATTGAATTCTTTGAACCGTCTGCTCAGTTTCTTATAATGCCTTTGGCCTTATAAATAGTTTATCCACTAGTTGAATCCAACTGAGGGGTGTATGGAATTTTCTGCCATGCAAGGCTTCAAAAAGGCTCATTTTTATATATGTATGATAATTTTTGTTGTATGAGGACTCAACTAAATGCAAATAATTTTCCCTTTTTGTATGCATGTCCATAACATACATTTAGAGCATGTCTTCTTAAATTTGATTGGTTCTTTCAGTTTCTCCATCCGTTTGGTGATGGTATGTTGTACTAAAATTTAATTTAGTACCCATGCCCTCGAAAAATGACTTCCAAAAATTTGAGGTGAATTTGACATCTCTATCTAGCACTATCATTTTAGGTACCCCGTGCAACTAGAAAATTTCCCTCATAAAAATATTGGTGACCTGTGCAATACCATAAGTAGATTGCACTAGTATGAAATGGGCTACTTTGCTTAATGTATCTACCACCACCATAATGGAGTCATGCTTTCTTTTATTTATTGGTAATCCAATGATAAAATCGAGGGATATTATCGCCCACTTCCATTTTGTAATAGGTAGTGCATTCAACAATCCAACAAGGTGTTGATGTTATACTTTTACCCATTGACACTCTAGGCATTTTGGCAGGTACTCTACCACTTCTTTCATCATATTGGGCCAAAATAAATTTTTCCTTAATGTCGTGATCATATTTTGGTATCCAAGATGTCCTGCATATGGTTTCTTATGATGCTCATGAAGTATCATATGTTTTAGAGAAGATATATTGGGGACATACCGTCTCCTCCTGTATAATAGTATTTTTTCAAGACTTTTTGTATAACCAAGAATGTGAATTTGTTGTAATTTCTATTGTATATGTAGATATTTTGTGTCATTAATTATAGATTTCCAAATCTACTCTATGAATTCTGTCTTAGTGTTGCTAATTGTCACTTCCATGAGATTGTAAGCATGTTTTCTCAAGGCATATGGTATCTTGTTTTCCTTTCCATTTATATGTTTTATATTGAATTCAAATTCACTAAGGAATGCCATCCATCTAGCTTTTCTCACATTGAGATTTGGTTGGTTGAAGAGATATTTTAAGTTGATATGGTTCGTTACTCAAGTGATGTTTTTTCCTAATAAATAGTTCCTCCACATTTTCAAGGCATGTATGACAACAACTAATTCTAAATAATAAACAACATAGTTTCTTTCATGGATTCTTAACTTTTTGGAAAAATATGCTATAATAGAATAATATTGCATTAGAACTCCCCCTAATCCCTGCATACAAGCATCAATGAAAAATGTGAACTCATTGTTAGAATCTGCCAATTTTAAAATGGGAGGTGTTGTGAGTAACTGTTTTAGTTTTTCAAAGTTATTCTGGCATTTAGTAATCCATTCAAATTTCGCTCCTTTTTTCTATAATGACGTGATAGGATATGTTATTATGGAAAATCCCTCTATAAACCTGTGGTAGTACCCTGTTAGTCCCATAAATGGTCGTACAACAGACATGTCCTTTGGTATGGGCCAACTAATCATGGATTTAACCTTTTTGGGGTCGGCTGCTAATCCTTCCTTAGAAATGACTTGACCCAAGTATTTTATTCTGGTTTTATAAAATTCACATTTATTGAATTTTCCATATAACTGATTTTCCTTTAAATTTTGCAATACAAATTTTACGTGTTCTTTATGTTCTTCTTCATTTATGGAATATACTAAGATATTGTGACTAAACACTAGCACAAATTTGTCTAAATATTTGTTGAGTATGCTAGTCATCAAGCACATGAAGGTTGTTGGAGCATTAGTAGGGTTGAATGGTAATACTACAAATTTGTAGTGCCCATATCAGGTCCTAAAGTTTGTCTTATGAATATCCTCACTTCTAATCCTTAATTGATGATATCATGTTCTTAATTCTATTTTTTGAAAATATGGCAGCCCCTCGTACCTGGTCAAATAGTTTATCAATGCATGGAAATGGACACTTATTCTTGATGGTTAGCTTATTTACTTGTCTATAGTCGATGCACATCTTTAATATATCATCTTTCTTTTTAGAAAACAACCTCGATGCCTCCCATGGTGACACATTAGGCCTAATATATCCTTTTTGCAACAACTCTTGTAACTACATTTTGAGTTCCAATAATTCCGGTGGACTCATCCGGCATGGTGCTCTAGACACTGGGGATGCACCAGGTAGTAAATCAATGGAAAATTCTATGTCTTTATGAGGTGGTAATTTGAGTATCTATTCTAGAAAAACATCTCAATAGTCATTAATAATTTGTAGGGTATCTAAATGTGGTTTCTCACCTTGTTGTTCAACCACTTCTACTTGAACCCTGAATAGTTGGCACCCTTTACAAGAATTTTTTTTCAATTGTACAACTGTAATTTGTCTGACATATATGGGTTTTGACACACCCTAAATTATTTGCATCTATCATTGTTGATTCACACAAGGCACTATTTTTTTCAAGAATTTTATAAAGGCTTTTTGGTTTTCCATCCAATCCATACCTATTAATACATTATATGATCCTAACGTAAATACATTAAAAACCATTGTTGTCAAGTAACCATTTAAATCAAGATGGAATTGCTTAACTTGACTGATTACCATTCTCTTGGTACTAGACCAGAGTTGTACCAACCGGGCAGTTTTATATTTGTCAATTTTAATTTTATACTTTTCCACTATCTATAGTCCAATATAACTTAAGCTAGCCTCGGGATCTATTAAAACAAAAACATGTTGGTTGAAAATAGTACCTTCCATTTCAATCTTTCTAGATTGATGCTCCACTTGTCTCTCCTCCAAAGTTGCACTAATTTTGGGAATATTCCTCGTGAGATTGTTCATAGTAGTAGCTTCATGGACAACTTGTATATGCTATATATGTCTAGGATTATGTGGACAATACCTTAGAAAATTGGCTTTCCACACCCCCAACATTTCAGAGTTCCCTTCTCTTTGTCCCCACTACTCATTTTAAGATTCAGGTCCATAGGTTTCAAACTTACTTGAGGGTGTGCTAGCTAATTTACAATCATCTTACTGAACTTTTTCCTTTGATGATCCTTACAAAAGTTCTTAAGATATCCTGGTTTATGTCACTTAATTCCCACTATAGATTTCACTCTATCCTTATTTTTCCAAAATTTAGAGCCTTCACCTTTATTTTTGAGCTATTGATAACACAACTTAGCCTTCCTTATCGCTTTATCCATCGTCTTCAGATTGTCAAACTCAATCTTCTCATTATATATTGTAGGCAAATAGTTCACAAATCCTTGTACCTTAGCTTTTTCTTCTTTGATCTAAGGCACGTACTACAACAAATTGGTAAACTTTGTCACAAATTCATCCACCGAGGGTTGTCCTGACCTTAGTTCATGGAATTCCTCGGCATGATCATCATAATAGCATTCACTCAAATATTAGTTTTTGAAATGATTCTGAAACCCCTCCCAAGATATTTTCTTGTCTTCAAGAAAATGCACACTCTTAGCCTCTTCCCACCAGAGGGCAGCCTTACCTTGTAGCTTGTAAATAGCCAATCTGGCCTTTAAGTTTCTCTCATAATTGTATACCTGAAATTATTCAGCCATATTAAGTAACCAAGCTTTTGCATCCTCCTCCCTTTCCGCATGAAAAGTAGGGGACTTGATTTTCTAGAATTCCCCTTACAACTCTGCTCGTTTCTTTCTCTTCTGTCTTTGAGGAGATGTTCAATCAGACTCCTCTCCACTCTCATATTTTTTCTGATTCTATACTAGTTTTTCCTTAATTTTCCATAACCGGTTCCACCATTTTCTAACTATAATTTTTTGGAAATCCTCTAATAATTCCCTCATGCTCCTCACTAGCCTTTAACAACCATCCTTTGCTAGTCCTAAGGTAGCCCAATTCTTACTGTAAACCCCTAATAATATCTAGCAACTGAGAGTTTGGTGACTCTGTTCGATTTCCTAGCTCAACATACAATCCCTCATTTGTCCTTACAACGGGAGGAGAGTCCTCTACCATTCATTGTTGTTAGTCTTAAGCTCCACCCTATACGGCATATTACAACTACAAGCTAGATCAACTAGCTCTTACTCATTTCAAATAGTATAACTATCTTCTCTACTTAATTCCAATTGTAGTGGTTCTATTAAGCCTTAGTTTTTGAACCAATTGGCTCTAATACCGTTTGTCATAAGCCCTCCTTCTACTTTTATTAACACATGGTAAAACCATATATTTGTTTTCAATTTTTTTCTCATACTCCAAGTATATCGTTCCAAAAATAATTCAATGACCAAATGCAACAAAATTAATGAGGATTGGTTCTTATGTTGTTACTGGAGTCCATTATCTCCATCAATAAATTATATATTCTTATTTTATTCTCTTTAATTATAGTGTTGTATGATGAGGTAATTCACAACTCTTCGAACTACGGTGACCACATATGTTTTATTTTATCTACCTTTGTTTTATTTTCCTCAGGTAGTCCTTGACTTAGTAGTATTATGCTAACTAGGTGTTTAATGCCCTAGGTTCCCCAAACCACACAGTCTATTTTATTATGCATTGATTTCAACAGGAACATCGAAGATGGTTTAAAAAAAGATGTATGGTTATATGTATAAATTTAATTTTTTAACCTCGGAGTCAAATCTCATTACTCCTTTATGATTGATATAATGCAGTGATGATAGTTATAAGGGTTGGTACATCCAGTAGGTTTGGGGATCCAATCCATTCGTTCGAACTTGATATGCACCATGTGAAAGTCACATGGAGTCACAGGCCTTGGGTTAAGTGCACGACTGAGATGTATCGATGAAATCCAAAGGTGGTTTCTCGTCCATCGAACCCTAATTGCATTCACCATGTTTCTTTCCTTTGGAATTTGGCAGTTTCATCTCTACTCTATCCTACCCCTGGTTAAGATTTCGGGAAATCGACAGAGGTCTTGTATCATGGAAGAACCCTCGACCTCTAATAAATCATGCCATTACTAACGTATTTTCTCGCTTAATGTTTTTTCTCTTGGGTAAGGTTCATTCCTGCAACTCTGGGCCAACCCTTTGGAGGAGGGTATCCAGACCATGTCTTAGGCTATGATAGCAATATCACTTCCACCAAAACTAGGTAATCCATTCTCACATAAGTAGTAGTGTTTTGGTTTAGTCATTAATTGCATAGCATTGTCTTACTTCTCTTTTGTTTCCCCGGGTTTTACTTTGTTCTCTCCACTAATGTTTTTTTGTGTCCTTATGTGTACTCCAGGATTCAAGACAAGGTAGAGGAGCTCACACAGGTTATTTCCTATGCAATACGTGTCTTATGTCAGAATTACAACTTTAGCTCATAGTTGCAACCCCATTAACCCAGGTAACCTAGAATACAACTTCCCTTTGCAATTCGTAGAGCAGGGCTTTTGTTTTTCCTTTGGAATTTTGTTAAAATGGCTACTTACTCTCTAATATTTTTTTTTCTCTAATTGTAGATTTCCTTTTTCTTGGTAGGATTCGAGGGCTTACGTACTCAGTTGCCAGTTCATAGGAACAATTAGTGGTGGGTTTTGGTTGGATTTTTTTTCATTTTGATACCATACGCGACACCCACTCCAGGGAATGCTAGCCTCCAGGTCATTTACAAGTTTTCCCAGTTCCTATCAGACTCTTCGTTCATTCCTTCAAGCTTAATGATACGTATTAATCCTTTCTATTTCTTGCACATTCATATGCCAGAAAGAATGTTGTGTGACCTATTTATGCTTCTACATCCCCTGCAAAATATTCTTGACAACCAAGGTTGTGGTGACTGGAGTCACATTTCATTGTTCCTTTCCTCGTACTTTTTCTCGTGCGGAATTTTCTTCGTAACTATATATATATGATTTACAGTTGATTCTCCCGGGTTTCAATTTGCATGAAATCTCATTTCCATTTCTATTTTTTTTCCTTTTGCAACAAGCGGGTGAGGGAGCAAAGGCCTCACTGCAAACAAGAGTGTGAATTTTGATATTAGGTTTCTGGAAATGTCAGCCCACCTGTTAGTAATGTACGCAGTTAATATGCTCATCTATGCCCTAACTAGTGCTTTCCATGTTTGTTTGCGTAACTATGCTCACAGACACTCCTTTCTTGTCTCGTTCAGTACAAGTATTGTAAGGTCCTCGGATATGCTGTGTGGTTGGGCGCTAGACGATCGGGCGTGTGCACACGAGGGCGGTCGTGCACAACCGAATGCTCGGTTGAATGAACGTTTGGCGAAGTGCGGAGCTGCGGTTTGCGACATAACATGCGACGAACTTATGCGACGGTATAAGGAGTTGCAATGGAGTTTATACCCACGTTTGGAGGCTTGCGATGTGGGTTAGCCGACTTGCCATGAGGGGTAGGCTGACTAGTATTCTGGGTGTTTGAACGGGTGTGTAGGACATTGTGTGGGCAGTCGGCTGGGTAGCCCCACCCACTATTGCGATGGCTATGTATTGTAGTGCATTGGAGCACTTGGAGACTCATTTGAACATCATCTTTCGTTCTTCGCTCTTGGAAGAAGTCACCTGTGTGCAGATTTGAGGGGAGATGAGCGCATAGCTCATTCGCTCCCTTGGTGAGTCGCACTTGGTGAATGCTCTTGGTGAAGAGGTGAACGCGTTGGGCAAGACGTGCCTGAGGTGATTGTGCGGAGGTGTTGATTGTGCAACGACTTGGCGTGGGCGTCTTGGTGACTCGGGTGAGCGCCCGCCCATTGTGAAAGTTTGCACGAAGACTTGTTGGAGTGTTGGTTTATGGACGGAGGTGTGCCTTGGTTCGAGGCGCCCGTGTGTGGTGACTTGGAGGTGCACCCCAGTTGGGCAAACAACACGACTGTGCGGCGGGGTGAACGAAGGGTTGGTTAGTCGTGCGGCGACTGTGCCGAGGTGTCGACAAGCTGGGCAACCGAGTTTTCCGATGTTGTATATTTGGCTAAGTGTAAAATTGGGGTTTCCCAAGATTTAACTTATGCATTGTAAAAACGAAAGATTGTATAATATATTGTTGGGGAGACTCATATTGCAGGGAGTTGCCCCTCCCTTTATACTGTTGCATTTCTCTTATATAATGCTGTTGATAATGAATGTGTATGGGTGTTCATTGGTATAAAGGATAACTAATAATACTTGGTTGAGAATCACAAACTAAGTAGGAGAAAATGAATAAGGCGTAGTCCATGTGCACGAGTATTGTTAAAAAGAAAGTGTTCGGTGGTGCCGCACCTCACCAGCATGGTTGAAAGACCACCGTAGGCTTGGGGGCGTGACAGTTGGTATCAAAGCAAGGTTGCTCGTGGCAGTGGAAGCAGGTACTTGCAGGTGAAGGAAGCTAGTTTCACATACAAGTGGAACAAGGGCCTGTTCATCGTTGCAGGGAACTTGGTGGAACTGGTAAAGGTTGGCACCGGGTGTCGTAGAGTTGGGCAGGCATTACTACGTGCTGGTCATATGATTTGGGCACTTGTCAGGTGGGTAAGTGGGACTGCGTGTGGGTAGGTATACACAGTTTGGGCGTCTGTGGACCAAACGAAGTACGAATCGGGGAAGACGAAGTACAAGGCATGGCAAGTTTGGAAGAAGGCGAAGGGAAGCTCTTGCTTACCTTATACAGGTTGAAGCGGATGAAAGAGGAGAATCCCTGGATTCGAGAGAAGCTTGCAGTCTTGGAAAAGAATGTTGAGGATGAACTTCTTCAACTTGGATGGACAATGGAGCAAGGTGAAGTTGCAGATTGTGCTGACAAGGAAGAGGAAGCCGTGATAGTTGGTGATGTTGCAAACATGACCATGATGGAGGATGAACTTGAGATTAATCAAGTTGGACTAGGATCGTGCAGTTTGCAGACATGTATGGATGAGGGTACTCTCATGGAAGAACCTCATGATGATGATGATGTAAGTACTATTGATACTTGTGTTTCATTTGAGCATTTGGTAGATGGACCGTATGCAGGGAAGAGCAAAGTCAGTTTGCCGATGTTGGGGAGCATCTTACCATGGATGTCTATGATGAGACATTGTATTGAGAAGCAATGATTGTTGATTGTTGCAGGACTTGTTGGGGTTGTTTGTGACCTTATGGTAGAAGGTACAAAGGCCTGTGACAAGGGTGGAACTTGATGATCGTTGTGGAGTAATGGGTAATGGTTTAGCCACATGGCTAAGTGCCCTGCATGACTCATGGACAGATTGGAGGGCACACACACTTGAGTTGCTTGGGTGGACTTCTCATGGCCGAGACCAAGAGATAGTCTTGGTGGAACCTTTGGTGGAGGAGCTATGATGGAGAGACTCATGTCATGATGATATGGTTGGGTGACTGAGTTCACTAGACCGAAGATTGCAGCTTGGATAGGGATCACCGATTGTTGTGATGAGTCTATTTGGCTGGAATACATGACAACTTAGTCATGGACATCAGGTTGGAGACATGGAGCATGGCAGTCTTATGCAGGGACATTGTGTGGGAGCACTTGTAGAGATGTCACTTATGGGCATCTAATGAGGAGTGCCAAAGCAGGGATTTTGTGCAGGTGGATTTGCTGGTGTGGCATGGAGATGTTTTACTTATGAGCCGATGGAGAGGTTGTGCACTCTTGTACAACAAGGCCATGGACTTGGATAGAATTGTGAGTAGACTATGGGGCATTCTTACTACATGGAGAGCTGAGGCATCTTGCAAAGACCTTTGGGCCGAGACTTGTATGCTTGCTAGAGTGTTGGTTGGAGATGACTTATGGAGCTCATGAAGACATGAGGTTGTTGTGATTTTTGGGGACTTCATCTATGGTGGACTTGGAGGATCTGATGCATTGAGGAGCTGAGGTTAGGGACTTTGATGCAAGGGCATACTTTCAAGTACATACATGGATGGCTTGAAAGAGTGAATTGATGTGGAGGATCGATATGAGGCACTTTGAGGTGATGGAGTTACAATGATGATGATGCCTTGGTGGCAACACTTGGGCATGGGTTGAGCCGAGACTCAACTACTTTTGACACATGAGAGCTGATTGATCTATGATCATGGGCAACACATAGATACATGAGATAGGTGTATACTTGTTTCTATGGAAGACTTGAGGGATGACACATTGCAGATGTGATGGAGGTAGCTTCATGGACTTGGATGTGGCACACCGAGAGTTAGACTTTGATGAGATGGTCTCTTCATATTGAGGAGGCACACATATGGATGATGTTGGGATAGATGTGGTTGATTTCATGTAGCACATTGGCACCAAACATCATGGATGACATGTTGCAAATGAGATGAGGGCTACTTCATGGACCTGAGCATGGTTTACTTATATGGATATCGATTCTTGATTGATTTCAGGATGTGACAGGATGCTTTGAGGAATGACTGATGGTTGCATGAGGATGTGCATTCTCATGGTTTGAGCATGGTAGTTGGACTGATCACTCGACTAGTTTAGACATGAGGGTCGACAATGTACAGAGATATGTTAGCATTGTGTTGGAGTATCATGGCAGCAGTTCACATGGGGATGACACATGATGAGGTCGACACGATATGTTGCAGTGGGCACGTAGCTTGAGATGGGGGGACCAACCTTCCACGATGGAGCAACATGTGGAGATTGTGACATGGTGGTTGATGGTCATGGATTGAGATGACTTCCGATGTATGACATACCGTTGGGTGCATTCCTTGGTAAGGTTGTCTTGGTGACAGAAGGTTGCTGAGGTGAGACATGGTGGAGATGGTAGTTCTACATATGTTGCAGTGATGGTTGCAGTATGTGGAGGAGTTGACATCATGGATGATCTTGGTGGATGGTTACCAGGATGGTATGTTGTCAAGGACGACAACAATTTTAGGTGGAGGAGGATGTAAGGTCCTTGGATGTGCAGTGCGGTTGGGCGTCGGGCGACCGTGTGCGTGCACACGATGGGTGGTCGTGCACGACCGAATGATCGGTTGGATGAACGTTTGGCGAAGTGCGGAGCTACAGTTTGCGACATAACATGTGACGAACTTATCCGACGGTATAAGGAGTTGCGATGGAGTTTATACCCATGTTTGGAGGGTTGCAATGTGGGTTGGCCGACTTGCCATGAGGGGTAGGCCAACTAGTCGTGTCGGCGTTCGAACGGGTGTGCAGGACATTGTGTGGGTGGTCGGCTGGGCAGCCCCACCCACTATTGCAATGGCTATATATTGTAGTGCGTTGGAGCACTTGGAGACTCATTCGAACATCATCTTTCACTCTTCACTCTTGGAAGAAGTCACTTGTGCATAGATTTGAGGAGATATGAGCGCATAGTTCATGCGCTCCCTTGGTGAGTCGCGCTTGGTGAATGCTCTTGGTGAAGACGTGAACGCATTGGGCAAGACGTGCCCAAGGTGATTGTGTCGAGGTGTTGATTGTGCAACGACTTGGCGTGGGCATCTTGGTGACTCGGGTGAGCGCCCGCCCATCGTACAAGTGTGCACGAAGACTTGTTGGAGTGTTGGTTTATGGACGAAGGTGTGCCTTGGTTGGAGGCACCCATGTGTGGCGACTTGGAGGTGCGCCCAAGTTGGGAAAACAACACGATGCTGTGACGGGGTGAACGAAGGGTTGGTTAGTCATGCGGCGACCGTACGGAGGTGCTGAAGAGCTGGGAAACCGAGTTTCCCGATGTTTTATATTTTTTTGTGTAAATTTGGGGTTTCCCAAGATTTAACTTGTGCATTGTAAAAATGAAAGATTGTATAATATATTGTTGGGCAGACTCATATTGCAGGGAGTTTCCCCTCCCTTTATACTATTGCATTTCTCTTATATAATGCTGTTGATAATGAATGTGTATGGGTGTTCATTGGTATAAAGGATAACTAATAATACTTGGTTGAGAATCACAAAATAATTAGGAGAAATTGAATAAGGCGTAGTCCATGTGCACGAGTATTGTTAAAACGAAAGTGTTCAGTGGTGCCGCACCTCGCCGGCACGGCTGAAAGACCACCGTAGGCTTGGGGGCATGACAAGTATGGTGTCAATAATGACGAACACGCCATCTAGTTTCTCAAGTCAATGGATCTTGTCCTTTCTTCCTACAAGTTACCAAATATCACCCTAGATCCTAGTTGGTAGAGGAGTTGATGGAATCCTATTTGTGGTACTGGGACTCCCTTTTTCTTGTTTTGTTTCTGAAATAGTATAGTGCGGCCCAATTATACTAGTTCTAACAAATGTTCCTTCAATGGAGATCCAATCTACTGAATCTTATGTCTCCAGCATTCTAGGATGATGTTACTAGAGATCATATGTAATTTAATAATTATGTTCAAGATCTTGCTTTATGGCTATCTAGTTGGACATATATTTGTTATAGTTTATTTTCGAGTCCTGATCACTTCAATTATATGTATATATCTAGTTTCAATTGCCTGTAGGCCTTGTTTCTATATTGTGTCTACATGGAATGATTTATAAGCCTATAGGCGTTCTTTGATATTGTTTTACATATGATGATTTATAAGCCTATAGGCCTTGTTTGTTATTGTATTTACATGGAATGATTTATAATCCTATAGGCCTTGTTTAAATACATGGAATGATTTATTTGAAGTTAGGTTATGGATACATATATATTTCTTCCCTTACATTGGAACAAGCGCTAATGTGATTTCTTAATTATCTGAATTACTAAATTCGTCTGTGTTTTTTTTCTATTCGTTGGGCTTAATTATTGCATGGCTCTAAGTTTAACCAATTTGTAAAAATCGGCTATCGAGTCCATGCACCTCTATTCATACTGATTAAATCACTAGGTGTATTTATAAATCTAAAAATATTATTTTCACATACCTTCATATTTTGTGTGTTATAGATTTAGAATACTTTCCTAGCCCGCTACCACTACTAGTGATGTGATTTTATTCACTTCCTAACCATAGAAATCCCTTTGTGATCATATAATGTATATCTACCGACATTTGAGACTTTTTGTTTTTGTTTTGTTTTTTTTTTCATTTTTCGGCCTTCTACGGGTTCTTATCCCTCTCTTTAGGTCACAGTTTGGCTGGATTGAGTTGCCTTGAATTTTTAACAAGGAATTAGAAGAGGTCCGCGCTCTAGATATTCTAAGTGTAATCCATTTCCACCCCACGGGATCAGTTACCGTTATCTTTTTCTTTACACAGTTCTTATACACATAGAGAAAATCATAAATGTGTCACTACATAGTATAATAATAATTGGAGCAGTAATTGATCTATTGCTAACACAACACGTGAATAAAAGAAAGAAAATATTATTTGAATTCATATCAATTTCTCTGACTTCCATATCTAGTCCAATTTTCAATCTAATATAGATAAGCTATCACATGTTCTCTTTTCACCTATAGATTAATATCTAAGTCACTTCTGTCAGTATACAGTGTTACCAACTAAAAATGGAGTTCCTTTATCCTACAGTCATTTTGACCACTTAGATATACATAATCATAATTCTAGTACAACTGATTTAACACACTAATTCCTACACATATTTTCAGAATGAAAACGTGTATATATTTATTTACCAACAGAATTAGGTGCATGGAATTTCTAATCAAAATGAGGAAGAATCACTGAATGAGTACATTGTTCCATCCAACCATGTCCTAAACTCCATTCCCCCCCAAGTCGAGACCAATGAGTACATTGTTCCATCCAGCCATGTACTAAACTCCATTCCCCCCAAGCCGAGACCAATTTCCAGGCAGATCCCTTAGAGCTTCAACAACCCCTTCATCTTCTCAATAGGTATATTTCTACCTTTTCTTCTATTATATTTTTTATATTAGGCACGTCTCGCTTTTATGGAAAGATATTTTCTTGTAAAGATGCATTTATCTCCAACTTTGCTTTATCTTTCCATATACTTAGCATCTTTCTCCATCTAGAAGATTTAATTGATATTTTTCTCCCATCTATTAAATCCTCATATATAAGAAACATTTGTTTCCCACAGAAAATTTGTCTCAATCTTACCTAAGATTGAGATTGGAAATTATCTCTTTACTCAAGTGTCTCATTCAAGTAATTTCCATTCCAATTTATTTACAATTAAAATTAACTTATTTGATTCCATCTACGAAATCCTGATATATTGGAAACATTTGTTTCCCATGGAATATTTGTCTCAATCTTACTTAAGATTGAGATTGGAAATTATCTCTTTACTCAAGTGTCTCATTCAAGCAATTTCCATTCCAATTTATTTATAGTTAAAATTAAATTATTTGATGACCACTTGTATCTTGTTCATTTACATAGGTTATGGAAATACCCTTTCAACCAACCATAGTTTGGTCAATACTAATTATTTCAAAAATAATAATACCAATTATTAGAAAAAATTGAGGGATATCATGCACCTTGCCTCAACTTTACATGCATGTGCTAATGAATTGCTCAATCCTCCCTCATAATGAGGATAGAATAAATGATTTTGGGAACTAATTCTATTTTTCCATGCGTGAATTTTAACTTATGCATGTTTCTAATCCATAAGTTATTAGTCTCTCATATTCCACTGGCGTGACGCCTCCAATCACAAGATAAGAACCCACTACAGAGGCTACTGAAAGCGGTGCCAAAGGTGATACAGAGTTCTAGACCAAGAGTACCTATTATGTTAGATACTAGGTATCTCATTGACAAGTCCACCACTATTACATGGAAAAAGATAAACAAGCCTTTTGTTGAGAAAGTGTTCCCATAAGATTTGGAAGACAAATAACTTTACAATAGTATCAAGAGAAACAAAGTCCTACAAAATCACTTACAAATATCGAATGCTATTATGTGCAATAGCAATATGATGTATATTGCAAGGTTAAAAATCCAAGAATATGATTCTCAGCAATGCAAGTTGGTAGGATCTTAGGATCTCATGCCATTTCAACCACATAATATTAACTCATACTACAAGTTGTGAAGCCTTAAGAGTATCTGAATTCAAAGTATTATGCAACTTGGTCTCATTGAAATAAAAAGGATGTGATTAAATCATGGTGGTAGGAACCAAATGAATTTCACCAAAATCCAAATGGAATCTATAGGAAAAAATCATTAAGGAAATTCTACTAGTATCTCATGGTTATGTGTTGTAGACAGTATTGGAAGAAAACACTAAGTTCTCTTAAGAAGGATTGATTTAAATGCCTTAGCTTGTTGTTATAGAAGGAAATATCTTCATATAATCAGATATCTTATATCCAGAGTTGCGGGTAAATGAGTTAAAGGAAACCAAGGATACATAAAGAGAAACCAAATTTCTACATCCCTCCATACCTTCTTGATGAAATCTGTGCTAGAAATGAGTTTTTGGGTCAATAGTGGAAATGGACTAGACAACAATTCTTTGCCAACATCTACTGCAATCTACTTTTAAAAGTTAGTTATAGAGACATTTGTGACAAATTAACTAAGTACTTATTTATTTTTCTTTATTAGATGATCTTTCAAGTTTAGGCTCCCTACATGACTGACGAAGCCAAATAAGTTTTTATCGAAGTTTCATATTGGTTTTCTTGTTCTCAAGTAACCTATATCATAGTCTTTCAATCCAAAAATATGCCACACCCTTCATAGAAGTACGTGACTGACAAAGTGTTCATGCAAGAGATTGGTTATTAGCTTTGTTTGAGATTGTCACAATAGTTGCAAAAGAAGAAAAAGTCACTTTGTCCAACCTTCCCTATATAATTAGGGTGATATGAGCTAAAGAGTCTGAAGGAAACAAATGTTGAGCTTAATAAGTTCGTTGCCTTAGATTCGAAGAAATGAACTTTCATTGGTATGACCCTAGGAGAGTGTGTAAGAGACACTGTGCAACGTTCTACTTCACATTCCCATATGTTTTAGACTCTTGGGAAGATCAGGAAAATATTAAGAATTTGTGTAACGCTTCCCAAGTAGCTAGACTAGGTGATGAGCGAGGCCCTTCCCATCTACCTCATGTACCCGATATGGATCATAAGGGACCCAATAGGAAGTTGTTGCTCAAGTTGATGTTGGACCGAAGAGGAAGATAAGGCATGATCTAGAAGAGGAGAGTAGGAAATTGAAAGAAAATCGTAATACCAAGGGAAAAATTGAATATAAAGGGAAAAGGAAATAAAATGAAGAAGAAAGGAGGAGAAACATAAGCTCAAAGAAGAACAAGAAAAGATGAAGCTTGAATAGATGCATAAGCAAAAGGAGTAATTTGAGAATAAAATAGAAGAGGCAGAATAGAAGAAGAAGCAAGAAGAAGCAATGAGAAAGAAAAATAAGAAGAACGATAGAAGTTACTGGCAGAGGAAAAACACAGAAGGAAATATGAGGAAGAATTTGCAAGAAAGTTGGAGGAAGATTTGTAGGCCCAAGATTGAAAAGAAGAATATGAGGTGAGCATGTGATGGATATTGAGTTTATTGTAGAACAACGAAGCATCCAACTCATGCCTCCTATGGCTGGTGGCCATCTCTCATTTAGTGAAATGGGAATACATCCTCCACTCAATGATATAGTCATGGATATTTCTAACTTCACCTTTGATGAGTTGAAGAATAATATTATGTAGGAAATATGTAGGTACTTTCCTAATGATATTGATCATCCTATTTCCATTAACGCGGAGAAGGTAATTTTTTCAGACACCAAAAAGTATCTTAAATCAAATGCTTCAACCAATATAGCCTTTGTAGTAATAGCAGAAATGAATACAAATTTCTTTATGAAAAGGAACAAATAGATAGAGAAAGAGTTGGTTACTACAAAGTGACATATTGATCATCTCATGATCGAGAATAATTAATTGTCTTCCACTAGTGTTAGCAGAGAGAAGGAAACAATAATTGAAGAAATCAAGCCACTGAAGGACGACATGAAGCAATTGTATGATGAGATCATCACCCTAAACAAGGTAGTGGTGCTATTGCATGAAGTAAAGAAAGGATCATAGGAGATGGTGAAGGTTCTGAGGATATCTTATACAAATAGATATGTCATCTAGGAGTGGGGAACTAAGTATTTGATTGTACCTGTAACATTGGCTAGGAAAGGAAGGTAGGATGTTGAAATGGATAGGGCAGAAATCACGATGTTTGTATAAGTCTATAAGCAACTCCATACTTTTGTATCCAGCACGATATCAACATATTCACAAGTGTACTATGGATTGGATGCCTTGGTGAGGATACACAAGGTATATTCTATTGGTACACCTCTGGAAGCGAAAATTAAGAAAGTAATAAGAGAGTAGATATAAGATCTCTTGATCAGTATTAGATAGGTGACCAGTTAGGAAGAGTTAGAGGTGACAAAAGAATCTATTATAGAATATGTAACTAAGCCATCAAAGATACACCTGAAGTTTTTCATGTTGTGGAACAACATTCAGACAGGATCTAGGACTATACATCCAATGCGTTAGAGGGTAAAATTATATGTAATCTAGATATATCACTAAAGTGTTAGCACATAGCAATATAGTATAAATCTTTGCACCTACATCTTACAATGGAGCTACATGTTACATACATTGAGTTACAATTTCCTTAAGTTTAAACATGATGTATTATTTTGTCTCATGGCTATAGCCAAATTTTTTTCATATGTAATTTTGTATTTTGAAAATAATGAGAAAATGTAAAATGTGTAAATGGAATTCTGAGAGTTGCATAAGGAACATGAATATTCATTAGGTAACTCAATGGTCTAAGAGGAGCACAAAAGAAATATAGAAGATCAAGAGTCATGATGGAGCTCAAGATTCACAAGGGGAGGTGAAACTTGTTAAAAATAAATCCTCATAACTGAAGCAAATGGCTTGGAATTTTAGATTCTTAACCTTGACCTCTATAGCTTAACATAGGAGATAATATCATTCTATGCAGGCACAAGTGGTAGCTTCATGTTCCAACATTGGGCCTAGTGTTGTATCATTATAATTGTTTACTACGATCTTTCACTTAATATTTAAAGCTCTTAGAGTTGACACGCTTTCATGCATGTATCATGGATGTTGTAAGGCTATTATTTTAATGTTTGTAGTATCTATTTTTATTCACACATACTAAAGAAAATGAATTATTTTATCGGTTTTGGTATATCTTGTGGAATGTGCATTGTTACTTTCTTTTTATATAGTTGTTACCTTTTGAACTATTTTTCAGGTTAACTAGTGATTATTTATATGCTTGTGTGTGTCTTTATTAGGATTTTACTATTAGTTTTCTTCTAAAGGCTTACTCTCTCCCTTCCCATCCATGAAAGAACTTTGTACACATTGAAATTATTGTTTCACAAAGATAACTCACTTTCTTATCTCAAATTTATTTGCTTACTCTCTTGTGTTTTTGATTGAAACCAATGATAATATTTAATATCATCATAATGGTAGTCTTTCCAAATTCTCGGATGGTGCTCCTACTCCAAACAGTGTGAGGTCAAGTTGGGACATCATATCAAAGATACCCTCGTATGTTGGTGTCTCCCAACACCATCAACAAGAACACATGGAAAAATTTAGTGGAAGCAAAAGGATACATGTATCATGCCATGGTGCAGTAGTAAAATGGACTGAGTCTATCAAGAATGAGAAAGAGGGGAATCCCTCCAAAGGAAAATGGCCATTAGGAGGTTGAGCTCAGGGAATTGGAATATGAGCCAAAGATCTACAAGGTATAACTTAGAATAATCACCAAGAAACAACATGAACTAATCGAGTGGAATTACGGACCGCAAAAACATATGCAAGAGTTGACATATCAAACTGAATCCTTAGAAAGGAAATATGACACTAGTCAGAAGATGCCCCCTGAGGAGGGCAAGGGTAAGAGGATATTTTCCTATTGGTGTTGTGGAGAAAATAATTTCATAAAGGACTTCCCTCACAAGTAGAAAAAGAAAAAAGGTAGCCCCTATGAACCACAAGGACATGAATTATCGATGCAATATGTCGAGAAGGACGATGGGGGGATTTCCTTAAGATCCTTGAAATATACATGTTTGATGAAATTATCTCCTGTGAACTATTATGAAATGTAAGAATTCAAGGTTATTGTGAACCTTGTAAATAATTATTGAACTGATTTTGGTGTGTGTGTGTGTGTGTATATATATATATATATATATATATTAGATACATACATACATACATACATATTATATATATATTATATTTAATATATATATTATATTATATATATATATCTATATATATATAATATATATATATATATATATATATATATATGCACATGTTTATGATGGTTGGAAGTGCCATGAATGTTGGACTCATGGGGATTAAATTGAATTCAGGGGATTGTTTTTATTTTTTAACTTATGTTCTCTAGTTTTAAGTTTAGCACATTCATGGATTGATATAATTTCATTATCCAACTATGCATGGCCATTCTATTCTATTGAAAAAACATTTATGATTGTGGTTGTGATTGCCATTTTGTATTGGTTGTCCTCACCTTCGTTCTGAAATCCTTTCCTTTCAAATTTTATGTGTGGGTCTTAGGGAAGACATTATTGGTCATTGTAGTAAAGCCAAAAAGCTATGGTAATAGAGCCAAGGGGATCAACAAAGAATAAAAATGAAGAAAGTCTTTGTACCTAAATAAAGCACAAGGATGAAAATGAGAGAGTCTAGAAAATTGCATGTGCAAAAGCGTAACAAAAAAAGAATATCATGGTGTAGAAGGAAAAGGAAGGAAGTCTAGTGAAAGAATTCCTTTGGTTGAAGAATGCCTTCCTTAAATAAAGGGATTTATCTTAGCTCTGACATTCTTATATGGGTATCAATACATATGTTATGTCCATGATTAAGTGGACGACACTATGATGTCCAAGTGGTTAGTTAGTCCATGGGAGATAACTGGCAATGACATGGTAGCCATGAGAATGGCACAAAGGAAGTTATCTTGAACTTAAATAAATGTACATAAATAAATTTGTGATATGTTCATGATCATGCAACATTTGCATGCATATATGAGTTCCATGGTGACCGATATGTTTTTTCAAGAGTAATTCCTATAGAAAAATGATGGTTTACATTCATTTAATGCAAATGTTGATGACATGTAAGATTCCTAGTTGTGTGAGGAATCAATTGGGAGAAAGTAATCCTGGATTATTATGATTTTAATATCATATGATTATGATTCTTATATTGTGCCCATGTTGCATTATGAAGGAATGTTGAAGCATATATGAACAAAAGGAAAGCAGTGTGATATGTGGCATGTTGGGGCAAGCATGGCTAAACCATAGATCCTAGATTTGGATTGTGGATACACATGGTGAAAGCATGGGAAATACACTAGAGGCAATGTTTCCTACTGTATGTGGATGGAGAAGATGTGATGTAAATGTCATACTATGCCATGTGTATTGTTTACGTGATGTGTTATACATGTGTATTTGTTGTGTTGTATCATGTATGTATGTGCATGTGTTGTATTGTACACTGGGTATACATGCATATGGTATGTTATGTGTTTGGGGGTAGGTAGTTATGGGACTGTTTGGGTCTGTGTGTTGTGTAATGTGTTTAGAACATGCAGGTATGGGACTACCTTGGCTTGTGAAAGCATGGGATACAACTATATTCCTATTGACAGAAGACTACCTATCTTCATAGTGACTCTTTGGTTTCGTGGTGCCCATATTTGCAGGGTAGAAATTGTGGTTATTTATATTTATTTTTCACTAATCGATCACCTTGGGGCTGATGAAATAATCAATAACTTTGAAATCAAAGAGAAGAGAAGAGATGACATTGGGTGCTTGTTGGGTTGGGTAATAGATCTAGTGTGTGTAGAGGAAAGGAAGAGGCCATTGGATGCTTAACAATGGGGAAGTTGATCAAGTGTTTGTTAAGAAGGAAGAAAATAGAAATTCAAAGATGAGTATCAGTGTTCCATTTGATTTCATGAATTTTCAAATTATGAACATAAATTGATACATTGATCTATGACGGTTTTTTTAATGAGCTAACTTGGTTTTCTTTGATAGGATGAAAATAAAATCATGATTTCCATATTATGGACAAGATTTGAAGGAGGTGTGATTTAAATTATAATAATTCCTTATGATGATTCTCATGGAGAATTGTGTGTCCTAATGTAGAGAATCATGGAAATTGGCCAGTTGGGTGAATGGACTTGGCTACATGGTGAATGGAAACAAATTGAAGATATTAGAGCATGCAACAATATGTTGGTAAAACTATTTTAGGAATAGGGTCATTGTGGGACACTAGCACTAATGGTGCCAACTGATTACCATAAACCATCTTATGAAAATATCATAGTTTTGAGGTATGGATATGCATTCGTTTTGAGACCCTTTCGATGAAAGGAAAACCTTCCAAGGAATGGATTTCTCAAGGGACTGAGAAGTACGCAATGGAATGCTTGAACTTGGAAGTTGTGTGATTGCGTGCAATGGGGTGACTGCATTTATCAAGGGATTGGGAAGTAGAGAAAGGAAGGTCAGAAAATAAAATTTGTTTTTGGTCATGAGCATAGCTAATTGGAATCAAAAGAAAAGTGGGGCACTGTTCCCATAAATAATGAGATAGGAATTGTTCGATGAAGGAGCAAGGAGCACAAAATAGAAGCACTATACATTGGAGGTAGAAAAAGGTAAAAAGGGAGGAACAAATCAAAGTTGAATTGAACACATATAAACCGTCAAAATACTACAAGAAGGGCCATTGGAAGATGATTGGATTTATAAACTAATGTTTACAAAGTGGATGGACAAGCCAATGTACATGCAAGATGACTTGTAAAAGTTGAAATGAGCTATAAATATAAAGCTCCATCACAATTATGTTTGGTATTTTAAACAATTTGTTCTTGTTGTATATTGAAAAAGAACAATGAGGATGATGTTTCCAAAAGGGAGAGGGGTTTGTGAAAGCTCTTATTATTTTACACTTATATATACAATGTAAATATTTGATAATTAATAAATGGGTTGAGTCAGGGGACACTGATTCTAGAACTTAGGAGGTCGCTTGATTGGGATGTTTCAAGGTTTCCTTATAGCAGGAAATATGAATTACTTTAGGAAAACCATTGAAGGCTTGTTAGTTAGGGCCGTGATTACTTAATAACAATAGGTAAGTAAAAGAGGACAAGAAAAATTATGAGGCAAGGGGATATGCGAGAAGCTATGAAAAAATAGTAGAGGTCAACCTCGAAAAGAGAGCCATCATGGATAGACAACTTTCTCTAAGGAGGAGAAGAAAAAAACCATGAGGATAGACTACATGGAGAGAGAGTCAAAGATATTGGTAGGAGAGGAGGAGTTCTACACATAGACAACTTGCAAAGAAGATACATACATTTCAGTAGAGAAACATGAGCATGAGAGAACTCTCTTCAGGAGACAATATGTCTTAGGATGCCCTGAGGTTGGAGGGTGGATATGGTCTTCTCTATATGAAGTTACCAACATGGAGTGGAAATTTGGTCCCTGGATTCCTGGTAAGGGAAATTTCTTAGGTCTCCTTACTTATTCATTTAGTTTATGGAAGTGACTTCTGGATTCCCTTCATTTGGTGGAAGCATTATGTTACATGATTTTAGGGGGAGGTGAAGCCTCTGTACTCCATGGTGTTGATTTGAATGGAAAAGAGATGAATATCTGGACACCCTCATCATTCTAGGGTGGAGAATAAATCTATGGATTCCATGGAATTTACTGGTTATTGAACAGCTGAAGGGTGGTGGAAATATGCCTTTGAACTCCTTGTGCCTTTGTTGACTAGTAAATATTTGGTGGGTTTACATGGGAGAACCTATGGAATCGCTATCTCAACTATCATTGATTTTTAGATCAACTGAGAAAAAACCATGTCAGTCTTTGGAATATGGATTGGGGGTGATAGTTGCGAGTGAGTATTTGTTGCAGTTTATTTATGGTTGGGTGGAGATTTGTTGTCCTAGAATCAGTTTCCTAACTCTAGCCTCAACCCAAGATAATTTTATGCATATGATTTCGGTCTCTTGAAATGTATGTTTGGGCTGCCAATCTAATGAATTTGCATTAATTGCATGAATGGTTCATGACTATTTTGTGACCATGAGAATAAAGTTTTGATGATCTTCCACGTAGGAATGTGAATAAATAGCTCCTTGTGTCATTGTTTTTTCACTAACACACTATATGTGGGGAGACTTATATTTATATTTGTGTTGAATGAATACAGTGATTACATCTTTTCTTTCTGTGTGGGAAAACACTATGTGAGGGTATAGTAATTTATGTTAATTTGATTAGGTATTGAGCTTAAATGTTGAGATGAAATAACATAAATTTTGAACACAGAGAGCTTATGGAGGAAGACCCATGTCATTCGTTCCAGCACTAGTTAAATTCATTAGTGTGATTTCTATTCTAAGTTGAATGGACCTGATTACAACAAGTATAAAAGACATGGAATACTTATAATAATTATTGTGCATAGGAGGGAGAATAACCACATAAATGGTGGAAGTATGTGTGTGTGTGTGTGTGTGTAAGAATAGGTAGTGTATAATGTAGTGTGGTTTGAGTTAACTTATAACCAAACCATACTTCCTACAGTTGTATTTCTCCCTTCTTGAACATATACATATTACAATGTTACAAGATCACTGTGACATGGCGACTTTTGTTTAAATACCATAACCAAGGATAGAGGTGACATGTCTATATAATATCCTTGGTAAAGGTCTTCTGTCAAAACCTTTAATAGAGATGGAAGCATAGTACACTGTCAAAATCATATTTATTTTTCTTTTAGCCTTGAAAGAAGTCCACAACTTAACAGGAGTTGGGAAATACAATAGAAAAGTTATATTAAATGAAATTGTTGAAGGAACATACTCCTTAGAGGTTTAAGAGTGTCGTAAGGGAAAATGTTGGGGTGAAGTGTCCCAGAAGTCTCATCCTTGGAAGGTCAAAAGAGAGCATGTGAAGGGGAGCGTTGGGATGACAAGTACTAAGAAAATGTGGAGCCAGTGGCATGAATGAGCTCAATGTGATTTGGAGACCGCATTAAGTGTGCTACAAGGGAGAGTGATGGGGTGACATATCTGAGAAGTCTCATCGCGAGAAGATCAAAGGAGGAGAACACAAAGGGAGCAATGAGATTGCACAGACCAGGATGACATGGAGGATATGGTGACATGGAAGAGGTTGGAGTGAGTTAGAGCTTATGCATAGGCAGAATGTCGCTAGTGTAATTCATGGGAAAATTTCCATCGCAAAGTCTATCCCCCAGAGGCAGCCTTTGTGCACTAGTTATGGAAGTGTGGGGATGACTCAGCATTGAGGTGGCATGTAGAGGGTGATGACATGAACTCGAGTAATTCATTAATGAGAGCTCTAGATAAGAGGATAATAGATGGCCTAAGGAATTAAAGGACAAAAAGCCAAGTCTCAAGGTTGGTCACACTGCGTGAGCGGAGAAATTAAGCACCAAGACTAATCAAGTGGGGTCATACCTATATTTTGTGTGCATGTGTGTGTGTATGTGTGGCTATTAGAACGTTTGGGACTATGGTCACATCAGTAGGAAGCCCCTCTTTTGATTTATATATTATAAAATCCACAACATAGGTTAGGACGAGCCACTTCGCTTTCGGAGTTTAACTCCAATTCAAACATAGTGTGAATCTGGGAAATTTATAAAGTCTTGGTTGTGGTGGTTTTGTGGTGATTTTGAGGGTTTGTTTCAAAGATGATTAGACATGAATATATATTAAATATATAATAGCGTAACCAAGCATGCCATGCAGGAACCATGTGTTCCCCATGTGGGTGCCACATGGAAAAGAAAAAGAGAGATGGTACTTATTCACTAATAAGGCTTTCAAAGTTCATAACTTGAAATATTGGAGTCCATTTGGCACAAAATTTATATCACTGGAAAATTATCCTTGAGAAAAATGTGATGATACCATCCAAATTGAGTTTTGGAAACTTGGAATAAATAAATTAATTACCCCATTTCTCTAACTATGTGGAAGTTGGGTCAACATAGTAAGCACATCCCCAAGGATAAGGGGTTGTGTTTACAACAACCTTCATTAACCTCTAAGCATGTTAACCATCCATCCATCGTTCATGTGATTTTCAATGGCTAAATATTCCTTGAGATGCACGAGCTTTAATCCAGTTAACTATATTTCACTATGTTCGACAAAACTCTTCAACTTGGATCTAACATAATCACCTATTAATATTATTGATTAGTATTAATAATGAAGAACATTCAAACACATTAGTAAAACATAGTCAAACAAAGTTAACCTTTATAGTCATTGTTTATAAGGTTTACCATGATCAAACTTGGTCAACCCTATTTTTGCATATTTAATAAAAGTTAATATTTTTTCTCATAGTTCTCCTCAATCAACATAACTATTCAATTATAGTCAACCATGATTGATGTGAATCAAAGATTGTCAACCTTGGTCATTGGTTATCAAGATTTTAAAATGATTAATAATAATAATATTGATATTAATATAGTTGAATTAATAATAATAATATAATAATAATAATAATAATAGGTTAACTCTATTACTATTATTGAATTATATATAATAGTTAACCATTATCAAACTTGTACAAGCCTATAATATTATTATTGGGCCGAGAAGTTCTACAAAAAATACAATAATACTTACACTAACAAATTAAACATAATAATAACAAAAAATTTAATGTTAGATCATAAATAAAATACTTCAATTTCACCTTAATTTTATATCAACTTTATATAAAGAGATAAAATAATTGGACAAAAAAATTACACTTAAAAAATTTACTTTTGAGTATGGGAAAGATACTATTGATATTGCATATTGTGTACTCCATTCTATGTTTAATTTACATGTAATGTTTAAAACAAAAATATATTAATAAATTGAGATGTGAAGTGGACAAATTAATTGTTATGGTGGGAAGTAAATAATGGTAAATATGTTATTTACATTCCTATGAGACATTTTCAAGGATTTTATTCTTTGATGCTTTTCGTGCAAAGCTTAAAAATAAAAATCATATATCTAAAACTCATGCATAAATATTGCAACCATATCCATAAATTATGGATCTATGTATGCATGTATATAAAGAAGTTGTTTTTAGTGCAACTTATTGGCCCCATTTTAGAGAAATTAGATGGAAAAACCCACCGGAAAAGCTTCCAAAAAAGTCTCACTAAAGACAATTCGTATATATAAATAGAGAGATATGGTTAAAAATTATCGGCCTATATCCATCATAACTCCATATTGGGTTTATTCATTGTCACTCAGGTTAGAAATTATTCTCTGCAAAAAATTGCATTAAAAAATTCTGACAAACATTTGTCAATGATAAATTAATAGAATTAAATAAAGAAATCAAACCTCTAGGCTTTCTTTGACAAAAAGTAATAAATTGAGATGTGAAGTGGATAAATTAATTGCTTTCTTAAAAATATGCATAAATTTTGGTAGGTACTAACTACTAGTAAATCTTAACTTATTCACAAACTTAAATATTATTTTTAAATATCTGAATTTAATATTTTGTGATCCATGTTGGATAGTAAATCTTAACTTATTCACAAACTTAAATATTATTTTTAAATATCTGAATTTAATATTTTGTGATCCATGTTGCATTGAGTAAATTTTTTCCATTGTTGGGTTGACTGTTTGTAGCTACCAAGTGTAGTTCATCATCACGTTTAAGTTTAAGATGGAAAGGCTTTTGTGATCCATGTTGTATTGAGTAAATTTTTTCCATTGTTGTGTCGACTATTTGGAACTATCAAGTTTAGTTCATCATCAGGTTTAAGATGGAAACTACTAAGTGTAGTTCATCATCGGGTTTAAGATGGAAAGTCTAATCGTAGTGTGAGAATAAATAAATAATGTAGAGAGGGAGAGAAAATTGTTCCATAGCGGTTAGAATATATCATGAAAAATTAGAAGTTAATAAATAATAATTAGTCCAAGGTTGATGTCACGTTAAAAAAACACCAAAATAAAAATAAAAATACATAAACAAATAAGTAAATAATAATAAATACAGTAATATAAACAAATAGTAAGAAATGGTTAAAAATTAAATAAATTAACCATAAAGATGAAAACCCAAAATAGTAATAAAGATGAATTAAAAAGTTCATTGAATATTTCTCGGAAGAAATCACATTGAATATTTTGGTCGACCCATTTCGAACCAACAAGTGTGGTTCATCTTGAGGACAAGAAAAAGAAACAGATCTAGGAAGAAGGTTAAATAGAGAGACAGGTCAATCCAACAGCTAGAAGAACACCACTATATTTGACCAAGGGAGGAAAAGGGAAAATTTTAATATTATTTAAATAAATATATTATTTATTAATTGTTGATTTAATATAGGTTATATATATGAATGTTATTTGACTAGGGTTTTAATAATATTAATAAATTTATAATTGTTTATACTTGAAACTATTTATATTTATCTTATTAATTATATTTCTATTATCTCAAAACTAATTAATTATATTATATTTTTTTTATTTAAAACAACTATTATTATTTTATTAATCTCTCTTTTTTTCCTAAACTAATAATATATATTGATTTTTTTATACTAAATACTAATTATATAACATTAATAATTATATAATTTAATATCATATTCTAATACTAATGAATAATATTATTATTGATATTTTAATATTTTATTGTATTATTACTTAATATTAGTATTATTATTAAATTAATATTATAATATGACCAAATCTTCGGCTTATTATTGTTAAACTAGTATTTACTATTTATATTAATATTAATGATAAAAAAAGAAAACTAAAAAGTGGACCAAGGGTATAGACACAGATGAAGAAAAACTAAGAAGAGAGGGTGGGAATCCAACAGCTACTAATTTTTCATTCGTCATCTCTATTAATGTTTTTGGAAGACCTCTCAATTTCAATGGCTTCCCTAAACTTACAATTATGAAAATGAGGAATCTTAGCGATAACCTTAGCCTCCTCAATGCATATATGATGCTTGATCTTGTATGCATGTTCGGCCAAAGTCGAAGATTTGGTCCTCCCATGCTTAATATCAGTCGCGTGTTCCTTAATTCTCTGGTTAATAGAACGACTAGTTTCACTAATGTATGTGGTTCCACAGGAACATAGGATGATATATATACCTTTCGTATCCATAGGGTTCACCTTATCTTTAACAGACTTCAGGGAGCTTCTAATGGTGTTGAGGGGTCTAAAAGTCGAGGGAATATTATGCTTTTTTAGGATTCTCGCAATCTTGTCTGTCGTCCCCTGGATGAAGGAGAGGTGGACTCCTGAACTATGATCAATGGGTTCTTTCTTGACCTTGTGACCCTTACTCGCTTTGAGGAAAGCTTTGACACCCTGCTACCTACTATAAACATTTTAGACAAAAACCTTAAAGAGATGTGACTTTTCTTTAGAAAAGTGGTCGTCATAAAAAATTCCTAGAGCAAGAGTGGCAAACGTGTTGAGAACACCAATCTTATGAGTAGGGAAATGGTGGGAATTGGCATGAAGATACTGCTCGGTATGAGTCTTTTTTCGATACACCTCATGGGAGAAATATTCATCAGCGTTCCTAGAAATGAGGACATCAAGAAAAGGAAGGAAACTATCCACTTCACGCTCCATCGTAAAGTTAATGGAATTAGACTGATTATTGAGATGTTGGAAAAAGAGATCTTATTTATCAGGAAAGCTGATGGATGGATCTTCCTCTCATGAGGTGTACCGAGAAAAGAGTCATACTGAGCAATATCTTCATGCCAATTCCCACCATTTCCCTACTCAGAAGATTGGTGTTCTCAGCACGTTAGCCACTCTTGCTCTAAGAATTTCTGATGACGACCACATTTCTATAGAAAGCTCCTATCTCCTGAAGCTTTTTGTCCAAAATGGTTATAGTAGGCTGTATGGTATCAAAGTTTTCCTCAAAGTGAGTAAGGGTACCAAGGTCAAGAAAGAACCCATTGATCATAGTTCAGGAGACCACCTCCCCTTCATCCAATGACGATAGACAAGATTGCAAGAATCCTGAAAAAGCATAATATCCCCTCGACCTTTAGACACCTCAGCACCATCAGAAGATCCCTAAATTATGTCAAAGGCAAGGTGAACCCTATCGATATCGAAGGTGTTTATATCATCCCGTGTTCTTGTGGAACCTTAGACATCAGTGAAACTGGTCGTTCCATTAACCAAAGGATTAAGGAACACTCGACTGATATCAAGAACAGGAGGACCAAATCTTTCGCATTGATCGAACTTCCAGAGAAGTCCAAGCATCATATATGCATTGAGAAGGCTAAGGTTATTGCTAAGATTCCTCATTTTCATCATCATAAGTTTAGGGAAGCCATTGAAATTAAGAGGTTTTCCAGTAATATTAATAGGGATGACGGCCAGAAAATTAGTAGTTGTTGTATTTCTCGCCCTCTCTTCTAGTTGGATTAATATAAACAATAATGATTACTATTAAGCTATTATTACGTATATGACTAAATACTTAATAATAACATTGATATAATAATTATAGTAACTACTAGTTTAAAATAATAAGGCCGAAGATTTGGGTCATACTATTAATATAATATTAATATTAGTAATTAGTATACAAAAAATAATATCTACTATATAGTTAAAAAATAAAAAATTAATAAAATAAATATAGATAGTAAAGTAAAAAACCTTTAGATTAATTTATTATATTATTAAAACCCGGCTAGTCCAAATGATAACCATTGGCTAAAAATAAAGTTGTTTTTGTTTTTTTTTTTTTTATACTTCAAATATAATATATATATATATATATTATATAATATATACTATATAATAATATATAGATCAGATACACCCTTAAAGTATATAGTATTAAGTGATGTATATATAAAATGGTGATGGATTCAAATAAAAAAAATAAACAATTAATAAAATTTATTTAAATAATATCAAACTTTTCCTTTTCCTCCTGTGGTCAAATTTAGTCGTTTTCTTCTCACTGTTAGGTTGACCTGTCTCCCTATTTAACCTTCTTCCTAGATCTGTTTCTTCATCATTTCCTGAAGATGAACCACAATTGTTGGTTCGATCGACCAAAATCTTCAATGTGACTTCTTCCGAGAAAAACATTTTTATACATTAATATTTTTTTTTAATATACTAATATAAACATCCATATCTAGATAAATATAAGTTTAAGTTTAAATATTAAAGTTAATAATAGTTGATCATGGTCAACTACTAATAATATATTCAATCATGTAATAATAATAACAATATAGATCAAATCTCTTTTACTTTCAAATATGATTCAATAATATAATAATAATAACAATATAGATCAAATCTCTTTTACTTTAAAAGATGTTTGCATCTCAAGGGATTTGATCCTATATACGCTTGGTAGATCCAGAGTTAAGATGGATCTAGGCTCGTATTAATAAAAATTACTAATAATAATAATAATAATGTTAATGTTGCCTATATTCTTATTATTATTATATGATTGAATATATTATGAATAGTTGACCATGACCAACTATGATTAACATTTAATATTTAAAAATAATATTAAGGTTTAGAATTCAAGCTTGTGTGATTCATAATGATGAATAATGACTCCTTCGGATTAATCACAACAATGCTTTTCACTCAACCTTTTGAACCCTCAAGCGTGGTTGATCATGGATGGAGGACCTGATCTAACAAGGAATAAATAATGTGGAGATGCTCATCACATCATGGAAGGAGGACCTAATCTAACAAGGAATAAATAATGTGTAAATGCTTCTGAGAGTTCAAAAGAACACTATAAATTCAACATCATTGAGTAAAAAACAATAAAATAACAATTCAATAAACTCGACAAAATATATTTATTTTTATTTTTAAAATAGGTATAATTTTTTTTGAAGTAGGTATATTTTTTTTTCCATTTTTATGACTTATTGAAGTTGACCTTCTAGAGTCCTCTATCCATCTCCTCATGATGAACCATAGTTGAGGGTTTTAAAAACATTGTTGTGATCTATCTGGAAGAGCATTATTCATCAATATTAAGGTTTGCCAATAAGGTTTAATATTTAATCATGTTTAATACTACTACTACTACTACTACTACTATTATTATTGTTATTAATAGTTTATCATGATCTAACTTCGTCAAACCTATATTTACCATAGTCAACAATATTCAACCTTATTCATGCATAGCCATCCTTAGTCAATGTAATTCAACCATATTCAATTATAGTCAATCATGGTTGACCAAAGTCAACCTTAGTCAACCAATGTCAATCATGATTGATCATAGTCAAGGTTTAAATTTTTTTAATAATATTAATAATAATAAAGATGAATATTAACAATATTATCTGTCAAATCAGCACTTCTTCTATCAGCATTCAATTGGTCTGATGATGGGATCGCGGTTGGTATTTGAAACGTTAGCAAAAAAATGATTCCTTACTGTGGATTCTCCAGTAACTAAGTTAGAAACAATATTATATTAATAAAGTTAATATAATAATATTAATAATAAATATTAATAATATTAATAGTACATTTCATTTAATAATAATAATATTAGGGTGAACTATATAAGGTGGTCATACTTTTCTATCATCACCATGTTTTAATATGGTTGGCCATAGTCAACTATTGTAGCTTGTAGATAACTATGGTCAACATGGTTAACCATCATCAACCATAGTTAACTATGTTTACGATGGTTGACAATAGTGAACCATGGTCAAACATCAAATTTAGTTAGCTATCATAAACCATCATAGAAAATGGTCAATGATGACCAACCATGACCAACCATGGTCATCTTTGGTTGGTTGTACTCAACCTTTGATAGCAATATTCAACCCATGCTCAGTATGGAAAACCATGGTTACAATGGTTAAACATGATCAACAATGGTCAATATTAAAGTAACATTGCTAAATTGATGTAACATTAATATGTTGTTACATTAATGGTTGACCATGGTCGAACTCAATCATCCTCAGTCAACCATATTCAATATTGGTCAACCTCGTCATCCATGATCAAAATCATTAATCCTCTTCACTCATTGTCAACCATGGTTAAGAAATCCACCCCACAAATTTCAATCATCAACTAACACCACAACATTAATAAATGTGGTTTATATATGTCAATCAACATCATTTTTGCCTTTTATACACCAACTAGTGTATCAAAATGACATTAATCGACATATAAACCACATTTACTGTTGTGGTTGTGCTAATTTATTTAACATGAGTATTCAAATATTTCAGTTATGGTCCACATTGTTTACATTAAAATGTCTAATTTATTTGTTAAGGGAAGTATATCTTTCTATACATTTCATAATTTTGTGTCAATTTTTTTCCCTACAAAAAAATGTCAATTTTTTTTTATTTTATAATATTTAAGCAAAACTACATGTGCATATGCATTTAAGCATTTAGATGCCTATGTACCTTGAGAGGGTATGCACCATGTGGAAGTACATAATAAAAAATACCAAATAAAATCTGTCACGAGGTACACTACCCATCTTTAACTAGATACAACATATACTTCTGCTACTATCTTCCAAAATTTTAGATGACGGTTAGTATGTTGGATGTCGCATATATGCATGCATCATCAAAAAATCATTGTTTATGCAGACATAATACAATAAGAAAAGTTAATGTAAGTAGATATGTTAGTTATGTCCAAGTGTCAAGAAGATATTCTTGTGGTTGTCCTACTTCTTTCTAGTGACCTTGCATGAGCGTCTGCCAAAATACAATCCAATATTTGAGAGGGAGTCAACTTCTAAGTTCCTGTGCTTGTAGACATGGTCAAAAGATATTTCTGAGAAAGTTATTTGTAGAATGAAATTTTTTTGATACATAGGGAGAAGTGTGTATTTTTTTACTTGAGTTGCTCCTCTCATCCAATTGATTGCATTCATAGAGTGGTTGCATACATGTTTTTTTTAAGCCCTTGTTCTTTAGCTAGATGTAAGATAAGTTTAAGATACAATATTCTAGCATAGTTGTTGGTGGGTTTTCCAATATTTGTAAATATGTTGAAGGATTAAGTGGTGTTCATTTTCATCATTCCACCATATACTCCCACTAAGGGAGAGCCTTGTGTTGCCTCATCAAAAATGGTTTAGGGGAAATTAGTTTTGATGGAGAAGTCTTGACAAGGAGAATGCTTCTCATTTCCTAGGGGTGGTTTGATTTTAATTGCCAAGGATAAACTATTGATGTATTTTCTAAGAGGAATTGAGCTTATACCTTCAAAAATTGTGTGATTCCTTTGCAGTCATATACCCCATGTTATCAATAGAGGAAGCACCTTGTATTTTAATGATATTGAGTTTTTCATCAATATTTTCAAGTTTTCTTCAACAAATTTTGCATCCTAGGAAAACAAAATCCATTTGGAAGATTACCTTCCATACTTCTTTGGAGAAAGAGTAATTCATGAAGAGTTGTGAGATAGTTTCAAAATCTTGTTTACATAAGAGGCACATACCGGCCTTTAAAGGCCTTTTTCTACAAATTGTCTCAAGTGGGTGATTTATTTCTTTTAGAAGAAGCCACATGAACATGATAGGTATGGGAGGGAATTTTAGTTTCTATAGTTTTTTCCTCTGCCAAGGGAGGTAGGAGGGAGCATGAGAAAGTGAATGAGTTAAGTATCCAAACATTGGAGTGCGCCTTAGTATTGTAGGGATAGATTTGACTGTCCTCAAGGTGAGAAAGAGATATGTTGGAAAATTTTAAAGCCTGAATAATAGACCGTCTAGTATTGAAATACAATTCCTTAAATGAGGAGGTCCTTTATAGAGGCCCATTCTTGATTTTCATAAAGGATTGAGCCTGTTGGGCGTGGAATTACCCCCAAGGCATGTTTTGGGGCTTAAAGCCTAAGTTTTGACCAAATATTGTTGTAAAAGCTCCGCGAATT